>CM051238.1:261418171-261455671 GCA_027917425.1 Gastrophryne carolinensis
ATATATATAAATATATATATATATAAATATATATATATATATATATATTATATATATATATTTATATATATATATATATATATATATATATATATATATATATATATATATATAAATATAAATATATATATATATAAATATATATATATATAAATATATATATATATATATATATATATATATATATATATAAATATATATATAAATATATATATATATAAATATATATATATATATATATATATATATAAATATATATATATATATATATATATATAAATATATATATATATATATATATATATATATATATATATATATATATATATATATATAAATATAAATATATATATATAAATATATATATATAATATATATATAATATATATATATGAATATATATATGAATATGAATATATATATGAATATATATATGAATATATATATATATATGAATATATATATATAAATATATAAATATAAATATAAATATATAAATATAAATATAAATATAAATATAAATATAAATATAAATATAAATATATATAAATATAAATATAAATATAAATATAAATATAAATATATATATATATATATATATATATATATATATATATATATAATATATCGAGCCAAGGCTAAGTAATCAGATCCACCTTCTCAGGCACACGTCTGACTGAAGCAGGTGCCCCCAGAGAAGCGACTTGGACTACAAGACAGCTCAGACAGCATCCAGCATAAGTCCCAAGGGAACAATCCGCAGGGCAAACAGAATGAAAATGGATCCCAACAGGAACCACAGAACTACTTGGGAGATGCCCTTGAGCAAACCCCAAGAGAGCTCCTCACAAGGAAGACTGAACCAGACTTCTACAGGAAGACAGACAGGACAGAACCTGAACCTTCAGAGTACCGAGACGGGGAGCCAACCCCAACCTATGCTGTAACGATTCTAGAACCCTGGTAACCGAGAACGTCTAACAGGGAAGAGACCAAGACTCATGCCAATCAATATGGGTACACACTAACCCACAATAGACGGAGGAGAGGAAGCTTGCTCCTAGCCCCCCATATACCAGGTCACCCAGAAGATAAGCCCGTCTTCAAGGGGTGAATGAATCAGCTGTCAAGCCCCAGACTAGAGTCTGTAGATTGGGACGACAAAGAAGGGGCCTGACAAGGGCAGAACCACACTCCTGAGAGAGCGAACAGGTCAGCTGAACTTAGCAGAAGCATCTGCGAACCACAGTTCACTAGGTCACCCGGGGGTCAACAAACTCACGGGTCTCTTAAATTGGCACAACCGTGCGCAGAACCCCACACAGTAGGGTGAATGAAGAGAAGGCATATAAGATAGAAAATCCATGCATAATTTTACTAAACCCCCATGACCAGAGTCAGAATATTATGAGACAGTAAACGCAAGGGCGGAGCCCCTGTGTTATAAGCGAGACCCAACAGAGCCACCCTAGTTGGCTCTCAGAGTGACACCAGGATAGCAAAACCTGCCACTGAGAAACATCCATTGGAGCGAATACCGTTGAGGAGCAGGGGGCGTAGACACCCGCCCAAATCAGGATCAGGAACCCTCCAGAGGGATCATCCTGCTTCAAGCTCCAGACCAGTAATAAAACAGGCCATTGTCTTCCAACAGGCCAAGATTCCCCAAATAGACAGGTCCTAAAATAGGAGAAGTCCAGCCATATAGAGTCAACGGAAGGCTCATGTTTTAACAAACCAGTAGATAAGATGGACCCTCTAAGGGACCCTAACCAGGAGCCACAGGGTTTTTTTTGGAAGAAATCCCCCCCCCCCCCCGCCAACCTGCGAGACCCAAGGCGACCATTCACAGGAAGATGCAAGCAAGGAAGGGGGTGCCCCCTGACAGGGTCCTTGGATATAATCAGCTCAAGAGGAAGCGCCGTACCAAGGGGGAATGAGCACAGACCTAGTTCCAGGGGTGCTGGAACCACAAGTAGGATCAGTAACCTACTGTGCAAAAGAGCCCAAGGGCTCTGTATATAAGGGACATCATCTGATACGCCATCAACGGGCCCACCAGCTGCAATCCTGCCTGGTGAAAGTAAGATGTCAGTAAAAGGGGGACAGAGCCCCCGTGACCAGGAGTCCACTTGTTGCCAAGGGAGTAGGCTCAAGCCTGAACCGAATCCAAGGAATGGAGATAGCGGATAAGGGACCATGAGGGATTGAGGTGACTGAGCACCCATCCAGTAACTCCCAGGGGACACCACCTGCCAATTAATCCACTCGGCCTGACGTAGAGATTGGGGAGTAAGGAAAAACGACCGGTAGGTCCTAGTGCGGACGCCCCACCCAGGCATGTCCCCCCTTTGTGCCATGGCGAGCAGCTTGGGAGCGAAAGAGGCCAAAAACAAGGCCTCCATCCACAGGGTTGGTCCTGCAACACCGACTAGTAATGGTCTGTGTCCAGCAGACACAGGGGGAGCAAATAAGACCTAGAACTGCACAGGAGGCCGGAGGCCCCCCTTGCACAGGGCGCCTGTGTCCCAAGACAGAGATGTCATATAGGGACTACCTGTGAGAGTAGAATTGCCAGGCCTACCATAGGCCAGCACGGTCCAGACTGCCTCATACTGTTGAGGAAAGGAGGAAGGTCAATATAGAGGCCATAGCCCCATTCTGTTAAGGACAACCTGTAAGTAAGCCCAAACTCCGTAGGCCTAGCACGGCCTGCACCAAAACCTGAGGGGAAAACAATGGCTAGAGGCACCCTGACAACATCGGAGAGGGATCGCCCAGCAAATGCTATCCTGTGTCCAGGGGAACTACCTCCTGGAACTACCAGAAGGAGAAGGTATATTCCTAGATAGGAGTCAGCTGCTGCAGCAGTACCCTCGCCCAGAAGGGCGAGGGCGTCCCTTCATGCTTGGGAGGTCTTGGCAGATTTGGACTTAGCCCTGCCAGAGGGCCCAGGGCGTTGCCTGCCCACCCCATGGTGGAAATCCACACCGAACAGTTGGAAGCACACCTCAGGTTCGCATTTGACACTAACGTAGGGAGGTGGAGGGGTGGCCCTGCCCCGGGGAGGCTCAGACGGCCTTCTGCGTAGGGGTGCCTTACCCTTTTTTCCAAAAAGGTCCAAACGGGCCCCAAATAGTCGCCGTCCTCTGAAGGGAAGGCCAGTGAGCGCTTTTTTGTAGCATCGTCAGCACCCCACTGTCGCAGCCAGACCAGGCGGCAAATAGCTACCACAAGGGTAGAGGTTCTAGCACACATCTTAATGGTGTCATCCAGCGCTGAGAGGATGAACCTCAAAAACGCACCACAGTCTGATAGCGCATTAAACTCCCCCCAGGGGAGGTCCTCAGGTTGGTGGTCAAGTACTTTTCTAACAAGAGTCCTGGCGGCCACCACAGTGATGGCCGCGGCACAGACCGGGCGCAGAGCCGTCCCTGCACACGAAAAGGCTTGGGAAGCCAGTCTGTCAATGCGCCGGTCCTCAGCATCCCGAAGGGTACGGTAATAAGGAGCCGTCATGAAGGGGGGGGTTAGTAACCCCTATAAATCGGTGCATCCACCACAAGAGGTGCTGACCAAAAATTAACCAGGACCTTGATCCTTCTCACCTTCCTCAGAAGGATCAAGGTCCTGCATTTCAGCAGAGTCATCGGTATCGTTAGGAACCGGAGAGCCAGGAGGCGTCAGGGACCGCTTCTTTCCAGGGCCCATACGCTCCGCTAAACTAGACAGCACCTGCTCCGCCGTAGGCAGCCTGCGCGGCACAGCTTGCTGGTCATCCCCGCTCGAGTGAGACTCATCAGGAGTGCGATTTAGGTCCGGGGAGACGGGTGTATTGAAGGGAGGTGCAGTCACTGGCAAACCTGATTGCAGGGTCAGTGCCTGTTCACACACAGTCCGCAGACCTGTGCTCTGTCAGCATCAGCATGGGGCTGACCACACACTGCACACAGCCGGTCATGTCCCAGAGGGACTCCGGGTACATAATTCTGAGATGCCTCCATGTGATGATTATCTGAGCAGTATGCCCGCAGGGATTTACGCAATAGGCAACCCTGGATGCCCCAAGACCCGCTAGGAAGTGGGAGAATTTGTTATGTGGACCCGCTGTAATATATGTTAGGCCGGGAGAAGCCACCGAAGTCCTGGCGTCTGAAAGACATAATTGGATAAGGGGGGGGGGGGGGGGGGGGGGGGGGGGGATTGTCAGTGCCATGCGCAGCCGAATAAAACACATAGAAATACCGCCCCGGAGGGCACTTGCATGACCAAGGGAGGAGGCGGATCGCACCACGCGCGTGCGAAGATTGTCAAAATGGTGCCAAGCGAACCTCGAGGGGCGGGCCTGATCTGGCTGTGACGCGGAGCGCGTCATGCCGAGTCCCCGCCTCCCCCAAAGAGCGCGAAGCTCTAACCAACGAAAAGAGAAAAACAGTAGTGGATAGTACGCACATACATAATGTTGCTGTCACGCTACTAATGTTAATGAAAGGCTAATGTTAATGAAAGGACAAACAGGCTCGCAACCATAAACTTATGTGGAGCAAGGAGCGCAACACTGACACCCAAGTACAATAAAAAATCAAAGGCCTTAAACGTGTTACATTGCACTAGGACTGCCCCACATACCCCCCCCCCCCTTTCCTTTTCCCCCCGAGCTACGGGAGGAAGTGAGGGAGAAGCGAACCTGCGTCCAGGGACTAACTCTGTGAGGGGCACGGGCAACAATGCGGGAGGGGCATCCACTAGAGGCTCACCATCAGCCTAACCGCCTACCCTATGGTGGGGGATTGCGGTGGAGCATGGCTCCGTTAAGCACACAAAGTGCTGCCTACCTTCACCAGACCAACGCAGCCCAGGCTGGGAGGCATATTCTTCATAAAGAGGACGGGTGGAAATAGTCCCACAGGGCCACGGGCTGTAAAGCCCCGCTCGCCTGCGAGAGCGTGATACTTCATGTCTTCGCAGTTCAGCACTGCAGAGAAATCTGGGGATTTGTGGGAGGTCCCTGGGTATATGAAGGGCCGGGAGGAGCCTGTTTTTGCATGTCTGATGTGAACCGCGCCCTCTGGCGGAGGATTACCCATGTGTAAGTATTATAGATGGAGCAGGACGTGCTGTATGCTTAGAATAAACCTTATACCAAACAGTAGACCTGTGCTGAAGGGCATAAAGAGCTGGGGTCCTGGCATGGCCACATCACATAATCTAATGTTTTTAGCAAACACTATGGATAATGTACAATTATCAGACATCAATGTATTGGGCCAAATATATATTAACTGAACATATATATTTAATGAAGAGATGTGGCAGCAGCTACCATGCCATTTAGTGATGAAAGGTTCTAGAAACACTTCAGATCCGAATACATTTTAGATCCCTATTTAATTTTTTTTTTTTTTTATACCCAGGCACTAAAAATAAGTCCCCACAACCCAATCAGACCTAAAGTATGTACCAACACTGCATTACAGGGCAAAAAATTGGCCATTGGCCTGGTTAATGTATGCGCACTTTGGCAGAGTTTTTTTTTTTTATCATGTGCTGCCTATGGAGCAGTGTCAGGCTTGGTTTTGTGCATTGTGAAATTAATTTCCCAATGCAACCCAACCCACGCATTATACCCCAAAGCACAGCTGTCTTTAAACAAGATTTATAGAAGCGCTAAAATACCAACTTAGTCAGGTGTTAAGCACTAAATAACAGTAATTGCACAATTAATGACCAACATATAAAGGTAGTAGCATAGGTTATCTTCAATATCTATAGTAAACATTTATGAATAATAGCATGTAAAACTGCCTCATACAAAAGCAACTCAACATTTGTGTACCAGTTTTAACATCTTGCCTTTGCTAACACAAAAACGTATGGACTGTGCTGGCAGCACAAAAATATACTCTGGGGCCAGTGACTGTATACATCGCCAGGGACTGAAACGTACATTCACTTCGCCAGTGATCTCGCACAACAATCCTGCTATACTTTTAGGCTAGGGACGCGGCGTAGTAAAAATGAAAAGCATGCTGTGGATACCCAGCAGCCTGGGCCGTGGGAGCGAAAGGAAGTTGAGTTTTGAAAACCCAGAGTAGACACTCTACTACTATATCGGGATGCCCCAGGCAGGAGGAACAAGACCCAAGATGAAAATATTTGTTCATAAAGGAGGAACAAAACCAATCTGGTGAACTTGAAGTTGCCTTGTACAACATTCAGTTTTCTAGCAAACAGCAGTGGGTGCAGGGAGCAGTTTTATTTTTTTTTTTTTTTTTTTTTTTTAACAGCAATAGAATCAGTCAGCTATGCGTGCAATGATATCAAGCAGGTCAACACTGCTTGGGTGCAAAAGTAATACTTAGGCCTGGGGCCATGGACGGCAAGGTCTCATTGAGCCCCTTTGTGGTAGAGAGTCGCGGGTCAGGAGTCTCAATTCCATGGCATTGAACAGGATGCAAGGGCCAGCCTCTGTGTGCCCCAGCCCTGCATGCTGCAAACCCGCATGTGCCAGCCCCCTAAGCATTGTGAACTGGTATAGGGGTCTCATGGATACCAGTATACAATGGGTTAACAGTTTTAAAATAAAGGACAGAAAAAAATACCATTTTGTGAGTACTCACCTGTAAAATGGATATTGTCAGTGTGTCACACACCCCACTTCCCCTTTAATTCTTACGATAGGGTTACTCCACCAGCAGGTGGCGACGTTGCAAAGAGAAGTCTTCAAAACGAGCCCCTTCCGGCCTACATATACCTGGGACCTCCCACTTAACACCCAGTGAATTCAAACAGCAGTAAGACAAGGTACCAGGAAATCCAACAGTAACCTCAAAATAAAATAAAGGAAAGCTTCTCCATATAGAGGATTCAGGATACCAAAAAAGGGCGGGTGAAGCGGGGTGTGTGACACACTGACAATATCCATTTTACAGGCGAGTACTCACAAAATGGTATTATTCTCAGTGTGTCACACACCCCGCTTACCCTTTAATTCTGACGATAGGGACATCCAAAAGCAGTGTCCACAAGGGGTGGGTATACGACAGCAAAATGAAGCATAACTTAAATGACTGCAGTCTGCAGAACCTTGCGGCCAAACACAGCATCCGCTGAGGCCCGCACATCAACCTTGTAAAACTTAGAACTAGTATGAACAGAAGACCAAGTAGCAGCCTTACAAACTTGTTCAACAGAAGCTTGGTGCTGAAAAGCCCAAGACGATCCAACAGCATGAGTAGAATGAGCAGTGATACGAAAAGGGGGAACCTTCCGCTTGGCCGAATAGGCCCCAACAACCGCCTGACGAATCCATTTGCTAATAGAAGACTTAGCCGGAGCCAACCCCTTCCTAGGCCCACAGGGCACAACAAAAAAGCATCAGTCTTACGAAAAGGAGAAGTAGTAAGCAAATAGTACTTCGCACAGCGTACCACATCCAAACAATGCAAAACCCTCTCCTTGTCATTCTTAGGCTTAGGACACGAGGGAAGAACAATATCCTGATTCAAATGAAAAGCAGAAACAACCTTAGGAAGAAAGTCCAGTTTGAACCGAAAAACCACCTTGTCCTGATGCCTCTCAAAGTAGGGCGCCTGAATCGACAAGGCCGCCAACTCCGAGACACGCCGAACCGAAGTGATAGCCACCAAGAAGGCAATCTTCTGAGTCAAGGTAGAAAGAGCAATATCCTGCAAGGGCTCAAAGGGAGGAGCCTGAAGAGCAGAAAGAACCAAGTTCAAGTCCCAAACAGGGAGCAATGGCTTCCTGGGAGGCCACACATGCGTAACCCCCTGGAAAAAAGTTTTGACTAAAGGATGAAGCGCAAAAGGCTTCTGAAAAAAGATAGACAAGGCAGAAACCTGCCCTTTCAAAGTACTCAAAGCTGGAGACCAGAGTCCAGCCCTGATTGCAGAAAATCCAAAATCCTGGAAACCGAAAAGACCCTACAAGGCAAAGATCTAACCTCACACCAAGCGATATAGGCTCTCCAAGTCCTATAGTAGATGGTAGAAGAAGACCTCTTCCGGGCACAGATCAGAGTCTTAACAACCGAGTCAGAAAGACCATCCTCCTTCAAGATGAAGGTTTCAGCAGCCAAGCCGTCAAACCCAGCGTTGGTAAATTGGGGTAACACAGCCGACCCTGAGTGAGCAGATCAAGCCGAAGAGGCAGAACGACCTAATCCACCGCCAGCCGAACGATGTCTGCGAACCATACTCGCCTTGGCCACCTTGGAGCCATGAGAATGACGAACACCCTTTCCAGAGCCAGCTTCCGTACCACCTTGCCTAGCATGGGTATCGGAGGAAAAAGGTACAGAAACCCCAGTTCCCCCCAGTTCAGAGACATGGCGTCCACCGCCAGAGGATCCTGAGAAAGCGACACAAAGTTCGGAAGCCTGCAATTGTGACGAGAGGCAAACAGGTCCACCTCCGGTGTCCCCCACCGGAGACACAGAGACCGAAAAACTTGAGGATGGAGAGACCATTCCCCCAGACGGGAAGAGCACCTGCTCAACAGATCCGCTTCCCTGTTTTCCACACCCGGAATGTAAACTGGCGAGAGACAAGGAACATGGGCCTCCGCCCAGGTCAGGATCAGGGACACCTCTCTGAGGGCACCCAGACTGCGAGTCCCTCCCTGATTGATGTAAGCAACCGCTGTCCCGATTGTCCAAGCGAACCTGAACCGGAAGGCCCAGAAAATGCTGAGTCAAATGAAAAAGAACCAGACGGATGGCTCTCAGCTCCAGAACATCGATGGGCAAGTGGGCCTCTCGAGGCCCCCGAAACTGAAGATCCTTCCAGAATCCCCCCCCATCCCGAAAGACTGGCGTCCGTGGTGACGATTTCCCAAAGAGGAGTCAGAAAGGACCTGCCCCTCAAGAGATTGGTCAAGACCAACCACCATTGAAGGGACTGCCGGACCCGGGAGGACAACTGGAAGGGCCGATCCAACGACCGTGGTCACCGGTCCCAAGACGCCAACAGACGAAGCTAAAGCGTCCTTGTGTGAAATTGAGCAAAAGGAACCGCCTCAAAAGAAGCAACTATCAACCCTACCAGTCTCATTTGAGGATTGGAAAGAAGGAACTGAGCCAATTCCTGAATCAGAAAAATCTTGGACTGGGGCAGAAACACCCTGTGTTGACAAGAATCCAACCGCATTCCCAAAAAGGACACCACCCTGGCCGGGGCGAGGGAGGACTTGGGATAGTTGATCACCCAACCGAAGCTTTGCAGCGTGGAGACCACCGTCCTGGTGTCCGTCTCCGATTGATTGAGAGAAGGAGCCATGATGAGAAGATCGTCCAGATAAGGTACGATGCGAATGCCTTGAGTTCTGAGAATGGCCATCATCCCTGCCAGCACCTTGGTGAACACTCTTGGAGCCGAGGTAAGGCCAAACGGAAATGCCACGAATTGAAAATGCCAATCCATCACGAACCGAAGAAAACGTTGATGAGCCTGGCAGATGGGAACATGAAGGTAAGCATCCTTGATGTCTATGGACGTCATGAAGTCCCCCTGCCGAAGATAACTGATGGCTGATCGCAGAGTTTCCATGCGAAACTTCCGTGTACGGATGAACCTGTTGAGGAACTTCAGATCTAGAACGGGGCGAACCGACCCGTCTTTCTTGGGGACTGTGAAAAGATTGGAGTAATACCCGAGGCCCACTTCCAAGTGCGGCACCGGCTGGATAAACGCCATTTCCAGAAGATTCTTCACCGACGCCAGGAGCCCCTGCGCGGCCAAAGGATCGGTGGGCACCCGAGACTGGAAAAACCGTGAAGGAGGGCGAGACTCGAACTCCAGCTTGTAACCAGACGACATCACCTCCCGGATCCATCTGTCCGGAACCTCCTGGTCCCAAACCTGGGAGAAGTGTCGCAATCGTCCCCCCACCCGCACGGGTGAGGGCACCCCCTCATTGCTGAGCGGGATTGCCAACAGGCTTGGGGCCCCAGGACTGACCGGGACAGCCACGGCCCCTCCCCCGGGACCAACCTGCACCCCTGGTAGTGGGAAAGGAGGCCCCTCTGCCTGCTCTGGCTCCCCGAAAGGAGGGACTAAAAGAAACCGCTCCCCGAAAGGAACGACGCGGCCTCTTGCGTTGAGGCAACTTACCACCCTTGGTAACCAAATCCAATTTATCGCCAAACAGGAGCACACCCACAAAAGGAAGAGCTGTAAGCGACTTCTTAGAGCCAAAGTCCGCCGTCCACTGACGTAGCCACACCGACCGACGAATAGCAACCAACAGGGCCGTGGTCCTGCTACACATCGCAAGTGCATCATCCTGGGCGGTCATGACAAATGAAATAAACGACACACTGCTTGAGAGAAAGGAACTCATCACAAGTGGGATCAAGATCTGCGTACAAATCTCTAACAATGGACCTGACAGCCATCAAAAGAAGCGGCGAAGCACAAACCGGTCGCAGTGCTGATCCAGCACTGATAAAACCATGGCGAGCCAATTGATCAATCCGACGATCCTCACCATCCTTAATGGTAGTAGTGTCAGGGGAGTGCAGCACAGCCGTGTTAGACAGCCCCAACACGGGGGCATCGACGTCAGGGGGAACCGACCAAAGCTTCACCAAATCCTCCGGAAAGGGATAACGCTCATCCCAACTAGGAGGAACTCCAACAAGGCGCGTAGGTTGTTCCCATTCCTTAAGGACAACCCTCACAAAGTGTTGTTGTCTGGGAAACACCAAACGCGGCTTGGGCACATCAAACAACTCACCCTTTGGCAGGGGGGCCGCCTCAGGCGGATCCAAAGCCAAGATCTCAAACATTTGAGCCAAAATGGAAGGAGTGGCAAGGAACACCCCCGCAGCCTGATCGCCAGCGGTACCAAACAATTGCTGGTCTGCAGGCTCGTCCGACTCCTCTAGGAGCTCCCCCTCCTCAGCCAGGGGACAATCGGACCAATCCAACACTTCCAACACCTCATCCTCCGGAACAGGCGATGCCAGAGAAAGGTGCTTCCGCTTAGCCGTAGCCTTCTGAGCCACCGCGGCGGAGAACATTTTTTCGAGGCTGGCCAACCGTGCACACACCTCGGATTGCGAATCCCCACCTTTGACGTCACACGGGGTCCGGAATAGGTGGGGGGGTGTAGGAGATGACGGAGGTTGCGAGGAGCCAGAAGCCGGAGTGCCGGTCTGGCGCGCAATATTCCGCTGTGCACATGGAATACATATTATGACATCGCCTGGGAGCGGAGCCCCACAACCCCCACACAGCCTGGATAGCCCTGAAGAGCCGTTTCCGGTAATGTCGGAAGCCTCCATATGGTGAAATTATGGCATTCGCAATAACCCAGGGATTTACGCATTAAGCAACCCGGGATGCCCCTTTTATAATTAAAGTCCCCGGAGAGGGAGGATTTTTTTTTTTTTTTTTTTTTTAAGACTAGCAGGTATATCAGACCGGGAGACCCACCGCAGCACGGGAATCCCCGGACCTGTAAGAAAGAGACCACAATCAGACTCCAGAAAGTACAAAAGGTATGCAGCAAGCGTAAACAGACACACACACAAACAGTACTAAACATTATATACCCAAGGTATACTGGCAATCACCTAAAAATATGTGTGTGTGTGTGTGTATATATATATTATATATATATATCAATATGCAGCCCTCTATACCCCCAATGGGCTCAAGAGTGCAGCAGCACAGTAATAAATCAGTGCAACCAATCTAGAGGAATTACATCCAAATTGGCCATATCACCATAGGGTAAAATACTAAATATGCATGCGCAGCACAGAAAATAGAGGAAAAAAGAAAACTTGCCCGACAGAGCTCTTTCGCTGGCCTGTTGTGGAGTGCCCTCTCTGTGGGATCCAGCAGACCCCAGACGGACCCGTGCACACACCTGAGGGATTACTTCCAGACGCTCCACACCGGAGCGAGGAGACAAAGGGCTGGCCGACAAAGCGCGTGAAGCGCTCCGGCCCCGCCCCCCGCTTACGCCAGCACGCGCGGCCCCGCCCCCTAGAGACGAGCACCGTGGCCGCACGTACGAGCGAGGCGGGTGCCAGAAACAGGCACCCCGCCCGGCCGCGCAGCACAGCCCCACAGAATGCACACACAGAGCCCCCGCAGCCCGGGGACATAAAACACCAGACTGCAGCGCCGACCTGTTTAGCTGCCTACAGAAAAACACACACACATCCTGTCCAGAATACACAATATTAAAGATACCACACAAACGCCACCCCCCCCCCCCCAACCTTAGGGAGAAGGGACCAGGCAGGAGAAGGCAGGCTAAAGGGGGAACCGGGACGGAGCATCCCAAATCCGGATCACCAGCCGGATAACTGCGTTGCCCCACGCGGGACGAGCAGAGGAGATAAGCTCCTAGGCACCATGAGGTGCCGTCTACCATCGCCCAGCCAGCAGCCTAGGCTGGGAGACTTCTAATATCAACTAGGTGAACAAAACAAGTAGCTGGGCAGAAATAGACCATGGGGGGATGCCGGGGTTTGACCCCGGCTACCTGCAAGCAGGAGACTTCTTTCTTCTGTCTTGTCGCATCTTGCAGAGAGAAAACACTGGGTGTTAAGTGGGAGGTCCCAGGTATATATAGGCCGGAAGGGGCTCGTTTTTCAAGACTCCTCTCTGCAACGTCGCCTCCTGCTGGAGGATAACCCTATCGTCAGAATTAAAGGGGAAGCGGGGTGTCTAACACACTGAGAATAAACCCTCGGGGAGCGGGGGAGCAGAGGAGAGGGCAGGCAGCGGCGGGGGCCGTCTAAAAGGGGGCCCGGAGGGGAGGGTGTGAGGCAGGAGACAAACCCCACAGGGAAGAAAGACAAAAGGGAAGACTGGCTAGGAACACAAGTCCCCAAGCACAACTCACCCACTACACCATAGCGCCAGCAGTGCTTCTTCATCCCGCAGTAGGCTCACCATAAAAGCCTGTGGCCGGCTACCCTTTGTGGTACAGGGTCTGCGGCTTGGAGCAGCGCTCCCCGAGCACCTGACCCTAGTGCTCCTCTACCATCACCCAATCCGATAGCAGAGGCTGTGAGGCAAATAGGGTCCAGAAACGGGTGGGAATAGATTTGCAGGGACGCAGGCTTGGTTGCCGCGCTCGCCTGCGAAACAGAGAGCCATCTTCTATCTTCGCAGTATTAATGCAACAAAAACACTGGGAGGTCTATGAGTGATTCCGGTTTTTATATCGGGCCGGGGGAGCCACAATTCTTCTGCAGTACACTGTGCCACCTTGTGGCGGAATACCCAGATGTAAGAACTACATCAAACAGGCCGTGCTGTGCACTAGGAAAAGTAGGATGGCCCAGCTGCAGAACATGGACAGGAAAAATCTTCAGCAACCACCTTCCCTGGACACTCTGGCCCCTGGCATCGAATCTCATGCCAGAAAGCAGACACCTGTGGTTCTCTTCTGAACTAAAACATTTGCAGTTTATTTTTGAGGTAGGGAACCCTCACTGCTACCTTTTCATAGGCTTGTACGGTCAAGATAGGGTCCCTTGGAAAAAAGGTTGTGTTGAGGTCTGTTGCATCACACCCAGAGTGCGTAAAGCAGCTCTACTTCAAAGATTTCTTGGAATTTCTATGGAAAAAACAAATTCACATGCTAGATTGGGGGGGGGGGGGGGGGGTACTTATACACTTCGATTAAACAAATAGCAATCAAGCTTTTGTCTTTGCCTTTTTGTTTTTTTACCAGTGGTAAATCAAATACCTTTCACCTCTTTCTATGAACAGTGTGCAGGAAAGAAAGGTTTACCTCAGTTTCTCATGAGAGCATGTAGGGCACAGTAGTAATAACCGTTTTAAAACCTGGCCAAATAAAGGTCATTTGAATTAGACATTCTATGGGCAAAGAGGGGAAAAAAAAAAATCACACTATACTCCTTTAATGCCCCACAGATGACCGCTGCTAGTCTGGAACTCTGACAATTACCTGATTACCAAATCCAAGTCATCCAAGCTCATCTGCTGCCACGCTCGTCCACAACTGTCAATGGACCGCCCGCACCATTCCTCAAAGGAACTCTGGCACGCCTCCCTCCATTCAATTTAATGTAGGAGGAGAGCTTTGTCAAGACATGGCATGCCCCTTCAATTGCAGTGACTGGAGGTGGCATGCCATAGTTCCTTTACCGAATGCACAGGGCGGTCCATCAGTTGTGGACAAGATTGGCAGCAGGCAAGCACGGTGGCCAGCTTGGGACCAGGATCGGGCGATCAGGTTAACTGGCAGAGCACTGTATGCAGAGGATTAAATGAGAGTTTACCTTTTTTTCCCTTACATATAGAATAAGTAACAATAAATGGTCATTGCAGCATAGGCTGGCTTAGGGGTTGGAGCTTTTTTTCCCCCATATATGGCGTATTTGTATTTAAGTGGATTTTTATTTTTGGCCATTTTCTTGAGATAGTCTTTCATTTATGGGGCAATGTAGATTAGACACAAAGGTAATCTAGGGCAGCAGGAATACTATTCATAGATATGTAGATTATTGCAGTGCTGAGAAAATTGTGCAGTTTAATAAAAACAGAAATGTATTCTACCACAATTTATATATTATACCACATGTAACATTTTGTATATTTTAAAAAGGTAGGCATAAAACATACCATTTTGTGATTACTCACCTGTAAAATGGGTATTGTAAGTATGTCTCACACCCTGCTTCGGAATGATTAATAACATGTGGGTTATGTCCAGTAGAGGGCGAACTTCTGCAGAGATGACTAGAAAAAAAGGAGCCCCTCCCAGTCCATAAATACCTGGGACCTCCCACACATTCCCCAGTATAAAAAAGCAGTAAGGGGACCAGGAAGAGCCAATAAAACCTATGAGAAAAAATGTTCACCAAAAAGAGGATCCAAGATACAACTCAGGGTGAGACAAAGCAGGGTGTGAGACATACTTACAATACCCATTTTACAGGTGAGTATTCACAAAATGGTTTTATTCCAAGTATGTCTCACACCCTGCTTCGGAATGATTAATAACACGTGGGACATCCAATAGCAGTGTCCAACATGGGCGGGGATCCCAACAGGCAATAATGCACAAAATAAACCACTGCAGCTTGCAGAACTTTGCGGCCAAAAACAGCATCCGCTGAGGCCCGCACATCAACCTTATAAAACTTGGAAAAAATATGAACAGAAGACCAAGTAGCAGCCTTACAACTTGTTCAACAGAGGCCTAGTGCTGAAAAGCCCAGGAAGCCCCAACAGCACGAGCAGAATGAGCAGTGATCTGGAAAGGGGGATGCCTCCCTTTAACAGAATAGACCCTAATAAACGGCCTGACGAATCCATTTACTTGACGGCCGCCAAACCCTTCTTGGGCCCAGAGGGCACCACAAAAAAAGGAGTCCGTCTTCCGGAATGGTGAAGCAGCCACCAGATAGTACTTTACACATCTAACGACATCCAGAGAGTGCAAGGCCCTCTCCTTGTCATTGCTAGGTTTAGGACACAATGAAGGAAGCACAATGTCCTGATCGAGGTGAAAGGCAGAGACAACCTTTGGCAAGAAGTATGGTTTAAAACGGAAAACCACCTTGTCCTGATGTCTCTCAAAGTAGGGGACCTGAATGGACAGAGCCGCCAACTCCGAAACACGTCGAACAGAGGTGATAGCCACCATAAAAGGCAACTTATAAAGAAAATGGATAGAGCAGAATCCTGCACTGGTTCAAAAGGAGGACCCTGAAGGCAACAGACAACACCAAATTTTAATCCCAAACAGGTAACATGGGTTTGCGAGGAGGGGGCACATGAGTGACCCCCTGAAAAAAAGGTTTTAACCAAAAGGATGAAGAGCGATATATCTCTGAAAGAAAACCGCCAGAGCGGACAAATGCCCCTTAAGAGTGCTAAGCTGAAACCCCATGTCCAGACCACGCTGAAGAAACTCCAGAATTCCAGGGATGGAAAAACACCCGACAAGGAAAAACCCTGGCCTCACACCAAGCAATATAGGAATGCCAGGTCCTGTAGTAGATATGAGAGGAAGACTTCTACCAAGCTCTAACGAACGTCTGGACAACAGTTTTAGACAAACCTTTTTCTCTTAGGATGGAGGTTTCAGCAGCCACGCCGTCAAAGCCAGTGTTTGTAAATTGGGGTAACAAAGCTGACCTTGTGAGATCAGATCCGGAACCAGAGGCAGCCTGTACTGATCGACTGCCAGCCGCACGACGTCTACGAACCATACCTGTCTTGGCCACCTTGCGCACCACCTTGCCCACCATGGGAAAGGGGGGAAACAGATACAGGACACCGAGATCCCGCCATGACAGACATGGCAGCCACTGCCAGAGACACAAATGCAAGGAGCTTGTGATTGTGACGGGAGGCAAAGAGATCCACTTCGGGAATCCCCCACCTGTGACAGATGGATTGAAATACCTTGTTGCTGAAGGACCATGCCCCCCAGCAAGAGGTCCCTCTGCTCAGGGAATCCGCTTCCAGGTTCTCCACCCCTAGAATGCACACTGCCGAAATGCATGGAACATTGCTCTCGGCCCATGCAAGAATCAGAGACACTTACCGGGGAGGGCACTCCTGCTGCGAGTCCCTCCTTGGTGATTGATGTAAGGGACCGCAGTCCGATTGTCGGATTGAACCTGAACCGGTAAGCCCTGGAGGCGATGCGTCAACCGAACCAAACCGTCCTCAGCTCCAGAATGTTGATGGGGATGTGGGCCTCCTGAGGACCCCACAGCCCCTGGAACAGATGTTCCTTCCAGAACCACCCCCAGCCCGACAGGCTGGCATCGGTGGTGACCGTTTCCCAACGGGGCACCAGAAAAGATCAGCCCCCCAGAAGATTCTTCAGGTCCAGCCACCACTGAAGAGACCGCCGGACCAGAGGAGACAGGACAAAGGACTGATCCAGGGACAGAGGACATCTGTCCCAAGCCGATAAAAGATGGAGCTCATGTGAAACTGAGCAAAAGGCACTGCCTCGAAGAAAGACACCATCAATCCCACCAGTCTCATGCCTTGCCTGATGGACAGACAAGGGTTGGACAGAAGGGAGACGAATTAGTGCTTGAATAACATCCACCCTTGGCTGGGGTAAGAACACCCTAGTCTGAATGGTATCCAGATTCATGCCCAGAAACGAAGTCACCCTTGACGGAGAGAGAGAGCACTTGGGGTAATTGATTACCCACTCGAACCTCTCCAGCGTTGTCACCACCGTCCTGGTGTCCAGATAAGGAACAATGTGAATGCCCTGGGCTCTGAGAAGGGCCATCACGCCTGCCAACACCTTAGTGAACACCCTAGGCGCCGAAGTCAGCCCGAAGGGGAGAGCCACAAACTGGTAGCGCTGATCGCCTACCGCGAACCTGAGAAACCGTTGGTGTCCCGTGAAGACCGGCACATGAAGTTAAGCGTCCTTGATGTCTAATGAGGTCATAAAGTCCCCAGGATGAAGGGAGTTGACAGCAGAGCGCAGAGTCTCCATGCAAAATTTCTTAGTTCAGATGAACCGGTTGAGAAACTTTCAAAATGGGCCTTATGGATCCATCCTTTTTCGGGCACCGTAAAGAGGTTGGAGTAGTAACCCTGACCTCTCTCTATTGGAGGGGGGGGGGACCGTAGAAACGACCCCCATATCAAGAAGGTTTTGCACCGCCAGAAAAAGTCCCTGTGCAGCCCGAGGTTCCACAGGAACCCGAGACCTGAAAAATCAGGGAGGAGGCCGGTAAGCGAACTCCAGCTCCAGGATCCAGTTGGCTGTGACCTCCAGAGTCCAGACCTGTGCGAGGAGCCGCACCCGTCCCCCCCCCACCCACGAGGGTAGGGGCGCCCCCATATTGCTGAGCGGGCTTGGCAGCGGCTATGGGTTTGGTACCCCAGGAAGTCCCGGGTTGGGCGCGTCCACTGCCCCTGCCCCAGGAATCTCCTCTGAACGCAGGGAAGGACATTCCCCTGCTCGTCCGAGAGCCACGAAAGGAGGGATTGAATGAGCCTGAGCCCCGAAAAGGGCCGGTGTTGCTTCTTGCGCTGAGGTAACTTACCTCCCCTAGCCACAGAGTCCAATCTTTTACCAAACAGGCGCAGACCCACGAAGGGAAGCCCTGTGAGCGCCTTCTTGGCAGCGATATTGGCCGCCCACTGGCGCAACCAGACCGATCGGCGTATAGCCACAAGCAACGCCGAGGTCCTGCTACACATACGGATAGTATCATCCAAAGCTGATAAGGCAAAGGCATTGAACATCTCACATTGCGACAAGGCTGAAAATTCCTCACTGGAAGGATTCAGATGGGGGCCATCCAACAGGCCCCCGATTAACTCTCTAGTAGCCACGGCCGTGAGAGCAGAGGTACAAACCGGGCGCAAGGCCGAACCCACACAAGCAAAGGCACGTGAAGCCATTTGGTCGAGACGTCGGTCCCCACTATCCTTCAAGGTAGTGGAATCTGGGTAATGCACAGATGACGTATTGGACAATCCCAGTACGGGAGCGTCGACCAACGCTTAACCACATCAACAGGGAAGGGATACTTCCTATCCCACCCCTGAGGAATACCATGGAGCTGGCTAGGCTTTTCCCATTCTTTAAGGATCAGGCAAAGTGCTTGGCGGTACCAAAAAATACCCCCCGTTGCGGAGGGGCCTCCGCAGGAGCGGAAATAGCAAGCACATCAAAAATACGGGACAGGAGCCTGGGGGTATCCACGGTAGCCCCGCGCTCCGTACCGGCATCAGCATCCAGGTACTGCTGATCGTCAGAGCCTTCAGAGTCTGAAAACAATACCCCTTCCTCAAGCGGGGAATGAACAGACCAAACGAATCATAATCGTCACAATCAAAGGCCGGCGCGGAAAGCGCCAAATGCCGTCTCTTAGCTGGGGCCTTGCTGGCCGCAGAGCTAGCAATCAGCTTCTCAATGTTGGCCAGTCTGGCACAGACATCGGATTGAGACTCCCCGCTAATGACAACGTCACTTGGGGTCAAAGCCCGGCGTGGGGGTGTAGGTGATGAGGCCAGCGGAGCCGACCTGGCCGTACGGGGCCCGGATTGCCACGCAATGGCCTGCTGTGCACATGGTATACAAATTTGCACATAGTCTCCCACAAGGGATACCCCACAGACCACACTGCTAGGGTTGCCCCGAAGGGATCCTGAGCCCGGTATACTGGGAAGCCTCCATATGGTGATTTTTAAGGGTAGTCGCAATGACAAATTGGAATTACGCCATGAAGCTACCCGGGATGCCCCTTAGCGTCCGTTAGTGGGAGAATTTGCAATGAAAAAAGGGAACCCCAATTTTACCTAAGGACGGGGAGAACCCCCTTTTGCACAAACCTATGCAGGCATAAGACATCCATTTACATATATATAAAAAAATATATATATATACACATATACATACATACATACACATATACATACATACATACACACATATACACACATACACATACATACACACATATACACACATACACATACATACACACATATACATACATACACACATATACATACATACACACATATACACACATACACACATATACACACATACACACATATATATACATACACACATATATATACATACACACATATATATACATACACACATATATATACATACACACATATATATACATACACACACATACATACACACATATATATACATACACACACATACATACATACACACATATATATATACATACACACACACACACATTCACACACATTATATATATACATACACACACACACACATTCACACACATTATATATATATATATATATATATATATATATATATATATATATATATATATATATATATATATATATATATATATATATATATATAGATATATAGAACATATCACACACCCGCAAGAGATATGGTAATGCCGGATAACAAATGCAGAAAATAAATGCGGAATTCCCAGGTCACCAGGGCGCAGTAATACTAGCGCAATTAAGAAACAATAATAGAACCAAGGGGCCCCGAGGGGCACTCACAATCTGCCGGCAGCAAGAAATGGCGTCCAACACCCGGAGAACAGCAGGAAGAAGGGCGGGCCAGCGCGGATCACGTGCCGCGCATGGCCCCGCCCCCTCCCGACCCGGGAAAACGCCAGACCGGCTTCCAGCCAATAGGGCTGAGAGCCGCAAGATGCGTCAAAGGGGGGCGGGCCTCCGCTAAATAGCGAGCGTGCGGGCCGCAGACAGGAGACACACAATTCATACACAGACACACACATGTACCCACGCGCTGGCAGTAGCCAGAGCGTGAAGAAAAAGCACAAACGCACTGACAACTATATGGGGGAACAATGGAGGACCGCCCTCCCCCTCCCCTACTATCTGGGAACAGGGAGTAATGGAGGGGAAGTCAATAGCTACATATACTTATGCAGCGATGTTTTCAATCCGAACAGGGCATCCCATGTCAGGGTCACCAACCTGACAAACCGCCTACCCCTTGGTTGGGGTCTCACGGAGGAGCATGGCTCCTAGTTAGTACACCACTAAGGTGTAACCTACCCTCGGCCGGACCTACAGCCGAGGCTGGGAGGCATAGTAATCTATTTAAAACAAGGTCCGGGCAGAAATAGGGATAAATTGTCCGGGTGTAAACCCCGCTTACCATCAAAGGAAGGAGACAACCATCATCTTGCTCGCCGTCTGCAGAGACGAAGACTGGGGAATGTGTGGGAGGTCCCAGGTATTTATGGACTGGGAGGGGCTCCTTTTTTTCTAGTCATCTCTGCAGAAGTTCACCCTCTACTGGATATAACCCACGTGTTATTAATCATTCCAAAGCAGGGTGTGAGACATACTTGGAATATGACAGAAGACACAGCCTCCACCACCATCAGCGACCCATGGAAATTAGTGTAAATCAGGTAAGTATTGTAGCCTGATTTTTTTCATATAGCAAATAAGCAGCTCAGGATACCCAGGTGCAGCGGACAAAAGACAGACCTAAGAGGAAAACCACTTCTATCTTAAGACAGGGGCGTAGCTAGGGGGGCCACTTTCCC
This sequence comes from Gastrophryne carolinensis, assembly GCA_027917425.1. Taxonomy (NCBI): domain Eukaryota; kingdom Metazoa; phylum Chordata; class Amphibia; order Anura; family Microhylidae; genus Gastrophryne; species Gastrophryne carolinensis. Next base: position 261,439,224 of record CM051238.1, read on the forward strand.
CAGATACAACAGGTCAGGGGGACACCAAAGGGAGGCACGAGAAAAGGTAGGAGGGGGCACCATTTCGAATTGTTGCCCCCGGTATATAGATGTATAGATGTATATTTGGTTATCAAAAAGTACATACTTCTAACTCATGCTGCTGTCTTTTTAATTCAAAAATGGTCCAGGGGGAGTGAGCTAGGCATGCTGGGTCATAAACACTTTCAGGTAATTTAGCCTGTTTCTGCTTGCCCCCTGCTGGCTGCCAGGGGCTGCATCTTTCATTCACCAGCACTTTGCATCCCCTAATAGACACTATAGAACTTGCATCCCCTAATAGAGACACTATAGAACTTGCTCCTTTCTCCTGACTTTTCTCCAAAAGAAATTAAAGGATTGTAAACCTAATGGCAAGCAGCTGGCCTGATGCCTGTCCCGTGTGCCTCTAGCTACAGCAGAGCAGGGAAGAAGCCGTAGCAGGGTTTTGCATTTTTTCAATACCATTCTTCCTGGACCACACAAAAAGTGGTCCTATAGCTACTTTCCCTTGGTGCTCTCAGCATAAGCAACCACAGCGGTCCCCAAGCTGTCTGACCACAGCAGAGTATACTCAATTTCTGTGTTGTCGCTGGGAAGAGTGGCTTTGGGGATTGAGACAAAGTTTTGTTTAGACTACACAGGGCATTTACGTCCAATCAGATTTTCAGGTGCTTTTAAATGGCTCATTTAAAGTGGACCAACACCCACCGCTGATCGGCCCGGGAATCTATAAGATTCTCGGGCCGATCAGCTCCCTGTGAAACCCCCCAGAACACCCGCAAATCCTACCTGTTCCTCGTTCCAACGGCGCTTGCGCGGGCCGCCTCTCGCGCATCCCTCTAGCAGGGCGCGCACCCGCGCCGGCCGTTTGTGAATGGCTGGCGCGGGCGCGCTCCCTGTAAGAGGGACGCGCAAGAGGTGGCGGCGGGCGCTCTCACCGTGTCAGTCGGCGGTGATTGATGGAGCGAGTCACGTGGGAGCGGGGTCAGGTGAGTTTTTGGGGCTTTCTGGGGGGTTTCACACAGCAGGGCACCCCCGATCGGGGTGCCCCGCGGAAGTGGACAAACACCCAGGATAGTGAAAATCCTGGGTGTTGGTCCACTTTAATACTGTTCCCAAGGGGGATAAGGTGGGAGAAAGTTAGTGTGCGCCTGGACAGGGACTTTAAATTTTGAGGGGGCCGAGGCATGCATGGATGAATCATCCTCTCCTGCGGAGAAGGGCATGCGGAAGAGAGTTCACTAGGATTAAATATAAAAACTGAATAAAATATGCCATCACTGACAGCCAGCACTGGGAAAGCAGGAAGCAGGTCAAATTAACTTTTTGCCTAGATTGCCCCTGTATATCCAGGCTGAGGACTGCTTTGTTGCCAAGACATCAAGTAGAAACTGCTGATCACAAATTAAAAATGAAAACCACTTTTATACTCCGAAAAGCAGAATACATACATTTAGCAAAGAGGAAATATCTGCTAGGCAAAGGTTAAAACCCTCCCAGCGGCAGTGGATTAGTCCTCCAAGAAACATCTCAAAGCTCTTTTTTATTATTTGGAAGCATCAACAGCTCTATACCCCTTCTCTAACTCGTTCACGGTTCAGTTGCTGCGGAGTATCTCAGTTTATGTGATCTGTATACAAAGGTTATGCTAAAAAGGCAGCCAGGATTCTGTCTGATTACAAGTGTACACTATTGGCATCGTTATAACCAATACCCTGTGTTACCGCAGGCTCAGACTGCCTATCCTGTGAGCTGCCAGACTGAGCTCTTTTTCCTGTTTCTACACATTTCCAAGATGCAATTTATTTATTTATTTATTTTTTGGGGGGTGGGGGGGGGTGAATTTCAGATTTTCATACAAGATGGTTGAATTTCCGATTTCACCACGGAACACTGATTCTTTTTAAAGAACAACCCAGGATTTTGAATATCATTGGATGTGGTCCTTGACCCCTGGCCACCCTGCTGTGTGAAACCCCCCAGCTCGAACGCACCTCTTCCCTGTCCTACGGCGCCATGAGATCCCTATACCAGTTTACAAGGCTTTGCCATGAATCCCTGTCATCTGCCAATTTCCTGCCTACACAAAGCCCGGGGGGGGGCAGAAGGGCCCTGGGCCCACGGAGGCTGTGCGGGCTTGTAGTCTGCAGGGTGGGGGGCTACTGAAGCTGGCCCCTGTGCCCTGTTCCTACAAGTCCTGTATAGCAGGTCCTGGGCTGGTTATGCTGGGTAGGGGGACCCCAAGTCTTTTTCCTGGATTTTTAATAAACTTACATTACTACAAAAAACACTAGAAACTGTAAAAAACTGATTCTTTTTTGCACAAATTTCACCCCAAAATATTGAGAATACACTTAAAAATTGAAAAAAAAACCTAGACTTTGCTGGAAAAAAAAATAGTTTTCCTGGGAAATCCCTTCAAAAATCACAGTTGAAAATGTGTAGCACAAAATAGTGAATGGTCTGGCAACAGATGGAGACAAACTCTAGGTAGGCTGACACTTAAAGGGTTAAAGAAACAAGGATAAATCTTTTTTTACTCAGGGGTCAGTCTGGCCTAGAAGTAGGGAAGCGGCCCTGTGACTGGAGGGTTGATTCCCGGCCGGGACATGACTTAAACCGGACCAACACCATTAGAAGAAACTATGCTCATATGTATCCCTCTGCAAAGCAAATTGTCTTTTTGTAACCCCTACTGTGGTCCATTATACAACCAAAATGGTATCTCATGGAGCTGTCCAAGTAAAAAAAAAAAAAAAAAGATCAACACAAGACATTTAAAGCGGACCAACATCTATTCCTAGGATTCTAATGAAAATAAACCTAGCTATATCCCAATTATGATCCAAGCTATCAAACGGCCCAATCATACTTTGGAAACTTTCCCAATTATGCTTAAACGCCAGCCAAGAGCGAATGCTGCTGTGTTACGCCATCTTGAAACCTTGGGTGGGGTGACAAAAGCAACCATCATGGGCCTGGCGTTTTAACCAAAAGTCACTGCCGTTGCCAAAAACTAGAGAAGCAAACTAGGCAAAAAAAGGTACACCATGCATCAACATTTCAGCCCAACATTTTTTCTTTTTTACTGATTTATAAGACAGGCCTCTGGTTTATATTTTCTCAAGAGAAGCAAGCCTGACAGATTTTTTTGTATGGAACTAAACATGCAACACACCACACATGTGGTGTGAACTATTCTCTTTTCATCTATCAGGTTTTCAAATGGAGTTCTTTAAGTAGACAATTTTGTACTAGAGCACCTTTATGTAGCCTTTATGCATTACTGGCACATGCATCCACCAAAAATATTATGGGGGAGAAATCTTTAAACAGGCATGTAGAGGCTGATAAAAACCTCACTGTTGAGGTTGTTTTGTTGACATAGCGGATGTCATTCACAGATCCTTCATTGATCCTAGAACACCCATTAAATGCAAGGGAGGGAGATTGCCTGACATACCTACATTACAATAAATGAAGTAATGTAAATAGATGTAGTGGGTGGCTGTTCTTACCCTCTGTCGCTGGTAAATTGAGGATGGCCTCCAGTGATCAGCCCCCAGCAGCTGTCAGCAGATCGCCAGGAGATAGGATCACCGCAGGACACAGGATCGGAGGGGAGTGTCAAAAGAATAAAAAAGGTTTTTGTTCTCTGTGTGTCTTACATTTAACCCTTTGTGAACTGGTAAGGGATCCATGAGACCCCTACACCAGTTCACAAGGCTGGGGGCTGGCAAGTCACCTGCGACTAGTGGGTGACTTGCCATTAACACCCCCCCCCCATTACCTGCCTCCCCAAAGCCCAGGGGGGAGCAGAAGAGCCCTTGGATACAATGCTTTGGGGTTTGTAGCCTGCAGGGCCCGGCGCCCTGTTCTACAAGTCCCATAGCTGGTCCCTGAGCTGGTTATGCTGGGTATGGCGGACCTAACACCATCTTTTTGTTTAAGGGCTTTTAACCCTTAAAATTTAAAAAAATGGGGTCCCCCACCCCAGGAGGGTATTACCTGTCACCCAGCAGAGCAGAAGCTCTCCTGCTGCTGAAGGAGTGATCAGCATGGAGCACAGTGCCCTGGGATGAGTGGGAGGTTAGTATTTAAAAATAAATATAAAAATTTATTTTGAACATATTTCACCCCAAAATATTGAGAACACAGTTAAAATGACAAACAATACATTGCATGTTAAAGCCCAGACTCTGCTAAAAAGAAAATATATAATTTTCCTGGGAAATCCTTGGAAATCACTTCAAAAATCGCAGTTGAACATGTGGAGCGCAAAATTGTAAAAAATGGTCTGGCAACAAAGGGTGACACTTAGGCTGGCACTTAAGGGGTTAAAGTATTCTTTCTGACATATACAATACTACTCACCCTATTCTCCATATACAGTGAGAACATTAAAAAAAATATATAGATCTAATGGTAAACTGCATACATTAAAGCCTATGTTTACTCCATTTACAGCAGCACCAGGACAGCCAAACCGTTTAAATTGTTTTTATATATAATGTGTATGCAGTTAAATAATACCATTTTGTGATTACTCACCTGAAAAATGGGTATTATAAGTATGTCACACACCCCGCTTCCACTATTCATGACATATGGGTTATGGTCCAGTAGAGGGCGAACTTCTGCAGAGATGAAAGCAAAAAAGAAGCCCCTCCCGGCCCATAAATACCTGAGACCACCCACACATTCCCCAGTATATGACAGCAGTAAGGGGACCAGGAAGAACTAATAAAACATTAACAATAAAAGGTTCATCATATAAAGGATCCAGAATAGGGCAGGATGAAGCGGGGTGTGTGACACACTTATAATACCCATTTTACAGGTGAGTAATCACAAAATGGTATTATTCCAAGTATGTCACACACACCCCGCTTCCACTATTCATGACATATGGGACATCCAATAGCAGTGTCCGTCATGGGTGGGAATCCAAATACAGCAAAAAATGCACCAATTTAAACCACTGCAGCTTGCAGAACCTTGCAGTCAAAAACAGCATCCGCTGAGGCCCGCACATCAACCTTATAAAACTTGGAAAAAGAATGAACAGAAGACCAAGTAGCAGCCTTACAAACTTGTTCAACAGAAGCCTGGTGCTGAAAGGTCCAGGAAGCCCCAACAGCACGAGTAGAATGAGCAGTGATCTTAAAAGGAGGAACCCTCCCCTTAGCGGAATAGGCCTCAACAATGGCCTGACGTATCCATTTACTAATGGTAGATTTGGCGGGCGCCAAACCTTTCCTGGGCCCAGAGGGCACCACTAACAAGGCGTCCGTCTTACGAAAAGGAGAAGTAGCAACCAAATAGTAATAGTACTTCACACAACGAACCACCTCCAAAGAGTGCAAAACCCTCTCCTTGTCATTGCTAGGCTTAGGACACAAGGAAGGGAGAACTACATCCCGATTGAGATGGAAGGCAGAAACCACCTTAGGAAGGAAATCTGGTTTAAAGCGAAAACAACACCTTGTCCTGGTGTCTCTCAAAGTAAGGGGCCTGAATAGACAGAGCCGCCAACTTGAGACACGCCAAACAGAGGTAATAGCCACCAAAAAGGCAACCTTTTGAGTGAGCACAGAACGTGCCACATCCTGCACCGGCTCAAAAGGAGGCCCCCGGAGGGCAGAGAGAACCAAATTTAGGTCCCAAACGGGAACCAAATGCTTTCTAGGGGACCGAACATGAATGACCCCTTGGAAAAAAGTCTTGACCAGATGATGCAAAGCAAAGGACCTTTGAAAAAAGACAGCCAGGGCAGAAACCTGACCCTTCAAAGTACTGAGCTGGAACCCCAGATCCAGACCGTGCTGTGGAAACTCCAAAATCCTAGGAATCGAAAACACCCTGCAAGGTAAGGCCCTAGCCTCACACCAGTCAATAATACCATTTTGTGAATACTCACCTGTAAAATGGGTATTATAAGTATGTCACACACCCCGCTTCAAAACATTCATTACATGTGGGTTATACTGACCTGTAGATGGCGATATTGCAGAGATGTAAAGGAAAAAGGAGAGCCCCTCCCGGTCCATAAATACCTGGGACCTCCCACTCATTACCCAGTATAAAGATAGCAGTAAGGTAAGGGACCAGGAAGAGCCAAATATAAGTCATAACAACGAAAAGTTCACCATATAAAGGATCCAGAATACAAAAGGGCAGGGTGAAGCGGGGTGTGTGACATACTTATAATACCCATTTTACAGGTGAGTATTCACAAAATGGTATTATTCTAAGTATGTCACACACCCCGCTTCAAGACATTCATTACACTTGGGACATCCAATAGCAGTGTCCATAAAGGGCGGGGATCCAAACAAGGCAATAAAGCACAACTTAAACCACTGCAGCTTGCAGAACTTTGCAGCCAAAAACAGCATCCGCTGAGGCCCACACATCAACCTTATAAAACTTGGAAAAAGTGAACAGAAGACCAAGTAGCAGCCTTACAAACTTGCTCAGAGGCCTGGTGCTGAAAAGCCCAGGACGCCCCAACAGCACGAGTAGAATGAGCAGTAACACGAAAAGGGGGAACCTTCCCCTTGGCAGAATAGGCCCCAACAGCGGCCTGACGAATCCATTTACTAATGGAAGACTTGGCGGGCGCCAAACCTTTCCTGGGCCCGGAGGGCACCACAAAAAAAGCATCCGTCTTACGAAAGGAAGACGTAACTACCAAATAGTACTTCACGCAGCGAACCACATCCAAGGAATGCAAGACTCTCTCCTTGTCATTGCTGGGCTTAGGACACAAGGAGGGCAGAACAATGTCCTGATTAAGATGAAAGGCAGAAACCACCTTAGGATGGAAATCCGGCTTGAAACGGAAAACCACCTTGTCCCGATGCCTCTCAAAGTACGGAGCCTGAATGGACAAAGCCGCCAACTCAGAGACGCGCCGAACAGAAGTGATAGCAACCAAAAATGCTACCTTCTCCGTAAGTGAAGACAAAGCAATATCATGCAAAGACTCAAAAGGAGGACCCTGAAGAGCAGAAAGAACCACATTCAAATCCCAAACTGGGAGCAAAGGCTTCCTAGGAGGCCGCACATGCGTAACCCCCTGGAAAAAAGTCTTAACCAAAGGATGAAGAGCAAAAGACCTTTGAAAGAAAACCGCCAGGGCAGAAACCTGCCCCTTCAAAGTACTAAGCTGGAACCCCAAGTCCAGACCATGTTAAAGAAACTCCAGAATTCTGGGAATAGAAAACACCCTACAAGGCAAGGCCCTGACCTCACACCAATCAATATAAGACCTCCAAGTCCTATAGTAGATGGTAGAGGAAGACCGCTTCCTAGCGCTAACAAGAGTCCGAATCACAGCATCGGAAACACCTTCCTCCTTCAAGATGGAGGTTTCAGCAGCCACGCCGTCAAAGCCAGCGTTGGTAAATTGGGGTAAAGTAGTTGACCCTGGGTGAGCAGATCCGGCAGCAGGGGCAGAGCGAACTGATCCTCTGCCAACCTTACCACGTCTGCGAACCAAACCTGCCTTAGCAATCCTGGTGGCTCCAAGATGGCCGACACGCCCTCTAGGGCCAGCTTGCGCACCACTCTGCCCACCATGGGAAACGGAGGGAAAAGGTACAGAAACCCCAGATCCCTTTAGTTCAGAGACATCTACCAGAGGCAGCGGATCCCGCGAGAGAGACATAAATGCCGGAAGCTTGTGATTGTGCCGAGAAGCAAAGAGGTCCACCTCCGGAGACCCCAACCTGAGGCAAATCGAGCGAAACACCTTGGGGCTGAGAGACCATTACCCCCGGCGAGATGAGAACCTGCTCAGAGTCTGCCTCCGTGTTCTCCACTCTCGGAATGTACACTGCCGAGATGCAAGGAACATTGCTTTCCGCCCATGTTAGAATCAGAGAGACTTCCCTGAGGGCACTCCTGCTGCGAGTCCCTCCCTGGTGATTGATGTAAGCTACCGCAGTTCGATTGTCTGATCGAACCTGAACCGGTAAGCCCTGGAGGTGAAGTGTCAGACGTGACAGAACCAAACAGATAGCTCTGAGCTCCAAGACAGTGATGGGGATTGTGAGCCCCCTGAGGACCCCACAACCCCTTGAACTGATGATCCTTCCAGAAACCCCCCCCCCCAGCCCGACAGGCTGGCATCCGTGGTAACCGTCTCCCAACAGGGGCCAGAAAAGATCTGCCCCTCATCAGATTGCTTGGTTCCAGCCACCACTGAAGGGACTGCCGAACCCTGGGAGACATCAGAAAGGACTGATCCAAGGACTGTGGACATCTGTCCCAGTTCAGCAATAGATGGAGTTGGAGCGACCTCATGTGGAACTGAGCAAAGGGGACAGCCTCGAAGGAAGCCACCATCAAACCTACCAGTGTCATCCCTAGCCGGATAGAGGGGCGAGGGTTGGTCAGGAGAATACGTATCAGATCCTGAACCCTCTGCACCTCTGACTGAGAAAGGAACACTCTGGCCTGACTGGTATCCAGAATCATGCCCAGAAAAGAGATCTCCCTTGATGGGGAGAGAGAAGATTTGGGGTGGTTGATCACCCATCCGAACCTCTCCAGCGTCGTCACCACCATTCTGGTGTCCAGCTCCGCCTGACATAGGGAAGAAGCTGTAATGAGCAGGTCGTCCGGATACGGCACAATACGAATGCCCAGGGCTCTGAGCAGGGCCATTATGCCCGCCAGAACCTTGGTAAACACCCTCAGTGCCGAGGTCAGCCCGAATGGGAGTGCCACAAACTGAAAATGCTGATCTCCCACCACAAACCTGAGAAATCTCTGGTGTGCTGGGAAGATCGGCACATGGAGATAAGCATCCTTGATGTCTATAGACGTCATGAAGTCCCCTTGACGAAGGGAATTGATGGCTGAGCGCAGAGTCTCCATGCGGAACTTCTTGGTTCTGATAAACCTGTTGAGAAGCTTCAAATCCAGAATGGGCCTTATGGAACCATGCTTTTTGGGAACCATGAAGAGGTTGGAATAGTAGCCCCGGCCCCTCTCTGAGAAAGGCACTGGGCATACGACCTCCATGTCCAGGATATTCTTCACAGCCAACAGGAGCCACTGTGCAGCCCGGGGATCCGAGGGCACCCGAGACCTTAGAAATCTGGGAGGAGGGCGGTACTCGAACTCCAGTTTGTACCCGGATGATACCACTTCCAAAATCCACTTGTCTGTGACCTCCCGGGCCCAGACCTGGAAGAGGAGCCGCTGCCGTCCCCCCACCCGTAAGGGTGAGGGCGCCTCCTCATTGCTGAGCTGGCTTGGCAGCAGGCTTGGGCTTGGAACCCCAGGTAGAGACTGGATGGGCACGTCCTCTGCCTCTGTTCCAGGAATCGCCTCCGAAGCTAGAGTAGGCAAGACCTCTGCCCGCTCTGGCACCGCGAAAGGAAGGATTGAAGGAGCCTGCCCCCGAAAGGAGCGACGCTGCTTTTTACACTGAGGTAGCCTTCCACCTTTCGCCACAGAATCCAATTGGTCTCCAAACAGCCGCGTACCCAGGAAGGGCAGAGCTGTAAGTGATTTCTTGGCTGCAATGTCAGCCGCCCACTGGCGTAGCCAGACCGATCGGTGCATGGCCACCAGCAGAGCCGAAGTTCTACTACACATGGTGATAGTGTCGTCCATAGCAGACAAAAAATTCACGAACAATTCACACCTCTTAAGGGCTGTGAATTCAACGCTGGCCGGGTAGAGCTGGGACCCATTTAACAAGTCCCTAATCTCAGACCTGGCAGCCACAGCCACGAGTGCAGATGCACAAACAGGCCGCAAGGCTGAACCCACACTGGCAAAGGCATGACATGCCATCTGGTCAATGCGCTTGTCCTTGCCATCCTTAAGGGTAGAGGCGTCAGGAGTATGCACAACGGAGTTGTTGGACAACCCTAATATGGGCGCATCGACCTCGGGAGGGGAAGACCAGCGCTTCACCGCACCAACTGGAAAAGGATACTTCCTATCCCATCCCTGAGGAACGCGGTGAAGCCGACTCGGCTTCTCCCATTCTCTAAGAATCATGCTGTCAAAATGATCTTGATTTGGGAACTCCAAGCGGGGCTTAGAAAACCCCCAAAAATGTCCCCTTCTTCGGAGGGGCCTCCGCTGGTGGGGAAATATCCAGAACCTCTAAGAGATGGGCCAGGACCTTGGGAGCATCCACAGCATCCCCCAGTGCCTGCCCTGCATCAGAATCAAAGAACTGCAGCTCCTCAGTTTCCGATTCCTCAAACAATTCCCCCTCCTCAAGCGGGGAATAATCAGCCCAGTCATGGGAGTCATAATCGTCAAAATCAATTACCGACGTAGCCGGTGACAGATGCCTTTTCTTAGCAGGGGCCTTTCTACCCACTGAGCTAGAAACAATTTTCTCGAGGTTGGCCAGCCTAGCACATACATTCGAGTGCGACTCCCCACTAATGACAGTGTCACTTGGGCTGCGGATAATGCGGGGTGGGGTAGGAGATGAGACAGGCGGCACTGACCCAGACGCCTGGAATCCCGACTGCCGCGTTATGTCCTGTTGCGCACATGGTATGCAAATTAGTACATTCTCCCCTGTAAGGGGTACCCACACATGGCCGGGATTGTCCCGAAGGGAGCCCGAACCCGGTATCCTGTGTAGCCTCCATGTGGTGATTTTAAGGTAGTCGCAATGACCAGAGGGAATTACGCTGTTAAGCAACCTGGGATGCCCCTTTGAGTCCCAAGTGGGAGGATTTATAAGTGCCCAAATTACTGCTAGGGACCCTAGGACCGGGAGAACCCCCTTTTTTAGCAAGGCACAGGGAGTCCTGAAAAACACAAGAGAGATGGGCTCATAAGTACTAGCACACACACACTCACAATAGAACACCTAAGCATAAGCATAGAAGACAATGCTCAGCGCTGCCCCTGTCTAAGAAGCACTTAGATGAATAAAGGGGGCCCAATAGGGCACTCACGTCGCAGTAATGGCGTCCAGCCAGGCTGCAATCCAGAGGGAGAGAGAGAGGGAGAAGAAGGGGCGGGCCAGCGTGGATCGTGCGCCGCGTCTGGCCCCGCTCCCCTTCCTCTACTACCAGAAACGCGGTTCCCAGCAGGAGGCTGGGCTCCGCATTTGGCGCCAACAGCAGGGAGAGCGCCCGGTCCCGCCCCCTCCACACCACGGCCTGAGGGGGAGAAGCTCTCCAGTGTGCTTCAGCGCGCCCTCAGGTGAAGGCACAAAAAAAAGAGAAATAAAGTCACCCAAGCGCACAACACACATACACAGTGAGAGTTTAAGAAAAAAATTTAAGGAACCCCCCCCGGAGGGTAACAGGGAGACCCGGAAGGAGGGGAATCCCGCACCAGGGGTGAAAGGGATAGTAAGGGACAGGGCATCCCAAACCGGGATCACCAACCCGGATACCGCCTACCCCCTTTATATGAGGTCTCACGGGGGAGAACACCTATTAAGGCGTTGTCTACCCTTACCCGGACCTGCAGCCAAGGCTGGGAGGCTAGTATAGGCTTTGATATAAAAATACAACTCTGAAGTACTAACCTGTAGAGTTGGTATTATATGCAGACAGCACGTCCTGCTCCAGACATAGTCCTTACATGTGGGTATACCTCCGCCTTCAGCGCCGTGCACTGCAGAATCATGAACAAGCTCCTCCCGGCCCTACATATACCGAGGGACCTCCCACAAATCCCCAGCATTAACAAGCAGTGAGAGAAGAAGCCAGGATGAAAACAACCACCCAGAGACTGGCAATAATATCCAAGATAATAATCACCACACAGGGGATCCAGAACAAGGTGAATCAGGGTGGGGTAGAGCAGGACGTGCTGTCTGCATATAATACCAACTCTACAGGTGAGTACTTCACAGAGTTGTATTATTCTAAGCAGACAGCACGTCCTGCTCCAGACATAGTCCTTACATGTGGGACATCCAATAGCAGTGTCCATAAGTAGGGTGGGATCCCCATGAAAAAAGGCACAGCCAACCAGAACAGCGCTACTGTCTGTAACCTTGCTACCAGGAGCAACTAGAGCAAGGCTCTAACTTAACTTATGAAGCCTAACAAGGCTAAAGAAACACGAGCAGAGATCTAGTCAGCCTGCTCAACCACCAAGTGCATAAGGCCCAAACCAAATACCGGTAGAAGAAATCCAAACCAAGAGAGGAGAATGAATCTCCCTTAAACAGGCCAGAAAAGCGGTCTAACCAAGCTACTAACGATAACAGGGTAGCCATGGCAACCATAGAACCTTTCCCTTCGGGGAATACAATCCCTGGTCTCGGAGAGACCAACGTAATACTACACACGAGCCAACGAGGCTCCTCAAGAGCCAAAATGATAATCAAGAGCTCAGAAGGACAATCAGCCAAGCGAGACCAGTCCAACCGGCTTCCCATATTCATGGGAGTAACCAGATCCTGCTGCAGGAAGGATGGGGACATCTATAAGCCCGACGGGCATAGCCCCAACCCTGGACAGGAAGCAGTCCAGAGGTTCCCAACGCCTATTGAGGGATACAGATCCCTTTTAAGCTCAGAGTAAGCAGAACACCAGTCCAAGGACCCTAGGTTCTGGAATAGAGAAGAACAACCCTCCACCTGGACTCAAGCTTGGTGCAAGGCGGACACATCCTCACCAAAACGGTGTACAGATATAAAAAAGCTGTAAAATGTAAAAAGGACTAGGCTAAGAACGCCGTCTCCTATGACACGCCTCAGACTGAGGCACCCACCCCGAAAGAGTCGTCTGAGGTAGGGAACAGTTCAGACAAGAACCTGAATAAGACCCAGGGAAAACCCTTAGCAGGGCAACAGGATAAGCAACCTCCCCCTCAAGGGAGCTTAGAATTCTCTGGGGAATGCGCCTGAGCCGCCCCTGAGGAATGCTCAACGCCGAAGCTTGAAACTAGTCTCTACCGAGGACAAACAGGGCGAGCCCTGGAGCCTCTCAAGGAACTGAGTTGGAGGACCAACTCCAGCCATGCCATAAGGACTCTGGTACCCATGAGTAAGACATCATTCCATAGGGAATAGGGAGCTAGTCCCAGCCATCCAACTAGGGCGCCAACTCCCAACATAACTGGTGGAAAAGGGAGAAGAATAAAAAAGGGAGGGATCTAGACCCAACCCTCCAAGAGGAAGAGACACCCAGAGGGAACATTTCTGATAGGGTGAATAGCGATCTTCCAAACCCTGTGAAGGGAATGACATAGTAAGGAGCCTGACTAGGCATAACAGCCCACAAGAGAGGGCACACAGTACAACTGTCTCCAGCAGAAAATGCGAACCAAACCACACAGGGCCACTCAAGGCCCCCAGTGCAACAGTTCACCCTTGCCACAGCAAGCCTGTGCAGAACCCAACCTAGCAAGGTGTAAGAAGGGTCAGACAAAGGGTAGAATACCCGTACAAAAAAAGGCCAGACTAGGACACCATGACCAAGGCCAGAGAGTCCTGGAACAATCACCCAGGGTAACACATTAGAACCTTAACCCGGACAGAGTCTCTGTAACAGTCACGGGGCCACGGCCCCAACCAGTTGGTTCATTGAGACACTGGGGAAGGCTTTCCCAGCACAGTAGTACAGCCAATGAACCAATACCAATGAAGCGCAAGGAGTGTAAAAAACCTCCACTAGATCAGAACCAGACCCCACCAGACGGGTCAACCCGGTCCGAGACCCTCTTTCCCATAAAGCTGGGACAGGCCACTGACCAAACAGACCAAGAGTCCTCAAGAGACAAGTCCCAAGGGAAAACTGCCAGCAAGCCAGGGCCCCTCAAGGCACAATGGGAAGACCTACCAAGGTCATGAAAATGGGCCCCCCTAAAAGGGGCCCCCCCCTTAGGTACCTCGGGGAAATCCATAAGGAATAGAACCCCTTTAGTGACCCTGCCTGACTTGGTCCCATGGCAACCATCTACAGGGATAGTAAGAAGGAAGTGATGTCCATCGACAACTTCCATGAGTAGACCAACCAAAAGGGAACCCCCATAAAAACCTGGGGAACGTGCTGAACCATTTCCAGGGGTTGGAACCCATCCAGGATAAGTAACCCAAGGAACCGCAGGCCCCAAGGACATCTGGGGGAGGAACAGCCTCGGCCGCCAGCAATAGGCCCACCAGCCGCAAGGTGAATGTAATGAGACTACACAGGGGACAAGGCCCCCTCTATACCAAGGCACCCATTTCAGAAGGGAAGGTGAAACCTGGACCCATCTAAATGCCACCCCGTAGGGAGAGTCTGACTCCAAGAGAGCCCTAAGTCAATAGAAACTATTGCGGACCGCACCGGTGAATAAGCATGAAAGCGCTCCCATACTCGCCTTGGCGAGCCCACTGGGAAACAGGGGAAGGACCCCAGACAGAACCCTAATATATGGAATGGACCTGCAACACCGGCAGAACAAAAAGGACTAGGCGTCCAGGGGGAACAAGGGACCGGAGGGGAAAAAGATCCTCACGGGCATCAAGGTGTTCACTTGACAAAGGCGACTGCGGCCCAACAACTGGACACCAAGTAGGCAGAGCCCGTGGATCCTAGATGCCGCGTCTAGAGCGCCTGATCCGGGGAGACTGCGTCATCCCTAGGAAAAGCAGAGTGAATGCAATTATCAGCCAAGGCCAACCTAAGAGAAGGCCCAGCCCCTCCAGGCCAAACACTACCTGTGTCAAATCACTAAGGGAAACAACAGGGACTAGAATAACCCTGACTAATTCTGAAGGGAACTGCCTAAAACACTCCATTCTTTTAAGGCCCGCGTCCAGGTGGTCCATAAAATGAGATCGCCCGAACGAAGCATGGCATCCTGCCATAAGAGCCAAGTGCTGTGGCAGTTCCCTTGCCCGCGGGGCGAGGGCGTCCCTTCATGCTTGTGAGGTTTTGGTAGATTTTGGTTTTGACCTGCCAGAGGTCCCAGGGCGCTGCCTACCTCCCCTGGTACGAGCTTCCACTCCAAAAAGTTGGAAGCACACTTCTGGTTCTCGTTTAACAGAAACGTAAGGAGGGGGCGGGGAGTCCCTGCCCTTGGGCTGCCTGGTCGACCGTCTGCACGAGGTCGCCTTACTCTTTTTGCCAAAAAGGTCCAACCTGGCCCCGAATAAGCGGCGTCCTCGAAAGGGAATACCAGTAAGAGCCTTTTTAGTATCATTGTCAGCCCCCCACTGTCGCAGCCAAAGCGGGCGACAGATAGCCACCACAAGGGCCGAGGCTCTAGCACACATTCTAATGGTATCATCCATAGCTGAGAGGATAAATCTCACAAAAACGTCACAATCTGACAGTGCAATGAAGACCTCACAAGGGAGATCCTCCGGCTGCTGGTCAATTATCTTCCTGAACAGTGTCCTCGCGGCCACCGAGGTAACAGCCGCAGCACAGACCGGGCGCAGAGCCGTCCCTACGCAAGAGAAGGCATGGGAGGCCAATCTGTCCATGCGCCAGTCCTCAGCATCCCGAAGGGTGCGAGAAGGGGAGGCCGCCATGAAGGGAGGGTTAACAACCCCAATGATTGGAGCATCCACCTCTGGGGGAACTGACCATCGTTCGACCAAGTCCTGGGGAAAGGGGTACTTCCAGTCCCAAACCCCCGGAACCCCTGTAAGTTTACAAGGAGATTCCCATTCCTTAGATATGAGATACTGGAAATGATCCTGCTCCAAAAATTCCAGGCGCGGCGTCGCCGTGTGGAAACTCTCCCTCTTGGGCTTAGGAGACTCTCCCGGGGGAGAGATGGACAGTACTTCAAAAATCTTAATGATTAACTCGTCAGTTTCACACAGGCCCCAGGACTCCGGGCCAGAACCGTCGCGGTTCCAACACAACTCGTCTGGGGAACTGGACCCTGAGAACAGATCACCATCCTCAGACTGATCAAGCTCCTGCATAGCGGCAGGTTCTTCGGTTTCAGTGGAAAACCTATAGCTAGGTGGCGTCAGGGATTGTTTCTTCCCAGCGCCCAAGCGCTCCGCCAAGCCCGACATAATTTGGTCCGCGGTGGGAAGCTTGCGCGGCACCACTTGCTGGTCATCCCCGCTCGGGTGCGACTCATCGGGAGTGAGATTCAAGTCCGGGGACACAGGTGTATTGAAACGAGGTGCAGCTACTGGTAAACCTGATTGCAGGGCCAGCGCTTGTTCAGCACACGGTCCGCAGACCAGTGCTCTGTCAGCGTCAGCGTGGGGTTGTCTACACATGGTACACAGCCGGTCTTGTCCCCGCGGGACCCCGGACACCAAATTCTGAGATGCCTCCATATGGTGATTAATCTAGGAATATGCCAGTAGGGATTTATGCTGTAAGCAACCCTGGATGCCCCAATACCCGCTGGGAATGTGGGAGAATCTAAATATAACCCCGTGAGATATATATATATCAGGCTGGGAGAAGCCACTGGGAGCTTGGCGTCTGAAAGACATAAGGAGAAGAGGAGAGGGT
>CM051238.1:261460671-261595671 GCA_027917425.1 Gastrophryne carolinensis
AAAAAACACAGGGGCAGCCAAAAAAGGAGCAAGCAGCGCGGCCCTGACATCTCTGAGCTAATAAAGGGCAGAATAGAAGCCACGAGCCACACCAGTACACTGGGACCGCCACACGCGTACCCTCCCCCCCCCCCCCTCTTTCCCCCCTAAGTGGACGGGGAAAAGAGGGAGAATGGCGACCCGATAATAGGGTTCAGCACTACGTGGGGTACGGGACAATAATGCGGGAGGGGCATCCCTTGGAGGCTCACCATCAGCCTAAACCGCCTACCCTATGGTTGGGGAATTGCGGTGGAGTCTAGCTCCATAAGCACACCAGGTGCTGCCTACCTTCACCCGACCCGCGCAGCCCAGGCTGAGAGGCATTAATTCACAATGAGGACGGGTGGAAATAGTCCCGCAGGGCCTCGGGCTGTCAAGCCCCGCTCGCCTGCGAGAGCGTGATACTTCATGTCTTCGCAGTTCCAGCACTGCAGAGAAATCTGGGGATTGTGGGAGGAGCTTGTTTTCTTCATGATCTGCAGTGCACGGCGCTGAAGGCGGAGGTATACCCATACGTTATGAATATGTTCTGGAGCAGGACGTGCTGTATGCTTAGAATAGGTCAGCAGTCCCAGAATGCAGAGCAGCACAGTTAGAAGGCACTTCCTGTTTGCAGGCTGCCTGATGTTCCATGAGCCGCCATCGTGGATGTTTAAATGCTCATAACATGCAGTAGATTTAGGTAGGATGATTTTTAATGTGAGCAATCTGTATGTACAGAGTGTGGGAAACATAAGAGGCTCTTATACGGGGTAAAGGACCGCTTCAAGTCACCCGTCATTCATGGTGTATGGCACCTAATGGCAGTTAATCAGCTGACCAATGGAAACCATTCAGGTTTGATGTGCAAGCCTACTGAGAAATCCAGATTGGTCACATGTTTGCCAGCCATATGTGAATGAGGAAGTGGTTAACATATGGGTAAAGGATCGCTTTAAAATAACATCCTGCCCACTGTTTCCAGTTAGGGTAGGTTTCTCAGAAAGGGAGGTCCACTCACCCCAGGTGCCACAAGTTTAATTTTTTAACATTTGGCAACCCATGAATTAAAGATGGTTTGCATGCTTATCAAATTACATTTTCCATTTTTAAAAACTTTGCCTGCTTTTAAGCTGCCAGTAATATCTCCAAATGTGTTTTTACAGCTTTTAGAGCAAGCAGTCTCTTTGAGATAACCCTACACAAAAGGGACAAACTACAGAGTGTGAGATCAACCTTAGCTGTACCCTTCTGTTTATAGCTCCTATAATCCATTTTGGAATACAAATAGTTATTAAGAAAAGGTTGAGCCAATGAAAGTCATGAAGAACCAGTTCTTGAAAGTCACTTTTCTGCTTACACGTACAATATTAATGTAATGATATGGATTAGCTACATGCTACTTACAGTACAGACAAAAACTGTGCCAGGGTTTAAAAATCAGTGGAACTAAATTAGACCAAAAAATTCAGATCTAATAAATTACGATCCTCTGAATGGTAACTAATCTGTGTGTAAAGACAGGAGAAAAAAGGTCATAATTACATAGAGATTAGGCTTTGACGTGAAATGTCTTGTTTGTAACTTTCAGTACTTTCGCAATATATTTGGGGGAAATGTGGAGGAAATTGTTTTAAAGTTCTATTTTTTTAAACATAGCAATTGCTTTTATTAGCAGAATGTATGTTTGTAAAGAAAACCATATTGCATGTAAAAGCTCCATTTCTCCCGAGCACCACATATCGGGACACCTTTTCCTGCCCAGAAGACACCCCAAACTGAAAAGTGCATTTTAGGAGATGTTCGAATAAAATACAACTAACTGCACCCTGCAGTCAATTATCAAGGCTTAAACCATTTAAACGTTTTTAAATAACGAAGTGTGCCGCACTCTTACAGTACAAATGGCCACTCCTTCCGTCAAGTGACCGTTCATAAGCCACCATGGTGTTCTCTGCCCTACTTAAAAAGAATTCTGTGAGTACTCACCTGTAGAATTGCCTTTACCATGCATGGCACGGCCAGCTTCATGAAGTCATTACATCTGGGTATTCCGCCACAAGGTGGCGCAGTGCACTGCAGAAGAGTTGTGGCTCCGCCCGGCACCATATAAAAACGGAATCACCATAGACTTATCCAGTAGTTGACAAGCAGTGATACAACAACCGGGAACTAAGATAACAACCCCAACTAATTTGGAACATTCACCATAAAGAGGAAACCAAGAACAATGTAACAAGGGTGGGGTGAAGCAGGCCGTGCCATGCATGGTAAAAGCAATTCTACAGGTGAGTACTCACAGAATTGTCTTTTTCCCAATGCATGGCACGGCCTGCTTCACAAAGTCATTACATCTGGGACTTCCAAAAGCAGTGTCCATAAGTAGGGTGGGATCCCCAAAGAGTAGCAACAGGCAGTTCAAACCCCTACCGCCTGAAGTACCTTGCGGCCAAAAGCAGCATCAGCCGAGGCCTTAACATCAACCTTGTAAAACTTGGAAAAAGTATGAACAGAAGACCAAGTTGCAGCCTTACAAACTTGTTCAACAGAATCTTGGTGCTGAAAGGCCCAAGATGTGCCAACAGTACGAGTGGAATGAGCAGTAACCCTAAAAGGAGGAACCTTCCCCCGGGCAGAGTACGCCTGCTCCACTGCCTGACAGATCCACTTGCTGATAGTGGATTTAGCCAGAGGCAAACCCTTCCTAGGTCCAGAAGTGAGAACAAAAAAAGCATCAGTCTTCCTGAATGATTCAGTAGCAACCAAATAAAACTTCAGGGCCCTGACAAACATCCAGGGAATGAAGGGTTCGCTCCTTGGCATTAACAGGTTTAGGACACAAAGAAAGCAAAACAATGTCCTGATTGAGATGAAAAGCAGACCCAATCCGGCTTAACCCGAACCACCACCTTATTCTGATGCCTTTCAAAATAAGGATTTGATGGAAAGCGCCACCAGCTCAGAAACTCGCCTGACCGAAGTAATGGCCACCAAAAAGGCCACCTTAAGAGTCAGAGTGGGCAAGGCAGCCCCACTTATAGGCTCAAAGGGAGGACCCTGGAGAGCAGACAACACTAGTTTCAGGTCCCAAACAGGTAGCATAGGCTTACGTGACGGACGCACATGGGTAACTCCCTGGAAATAAGTCTTAACCAACCGGTGATTGGCAAAGGATCTTAGGAAAAAAAATGCCAGAGCCGACACCTGTCCCTTGAGGGTACTAAGTTGAAGGCCCGAATCCAAACCATGTTGCAAAAATTCCAGAATTCTGGGGATAGAAAACACCCGACAAGGAAGAGACTTGGACTCAGGCAAAGTACCGTATTTTTCGCCCTATAAGACGCACTTATTTTTCCCCAAAAGTGGGGGAAAAATGTCAGTGCGCCTTATCGGGCGAATGTAAAAAAAAAAAAATTAAAAAAAAAAAAAAAAAAACTCACCCGTCCCCGGCGCTCCCGCGTTGTCTGGCACAGTGCGAGAGGCCAGAGGAGCGGCGGGGGCTCTGTCCCGGCCCCGCCGCTGCGATCGCTGTCTTTTCAGGCAGCGATGACAGCGGCGGGGCCAGAGACAGAGCCCCTGCCGCTCCTCCATCTGCTGCCGGGCTCAGAACACACGCGAGCACGTAGGTCCCGGCAGTGGGTGGGCGTGGCCTGCACCGGCGCAGGCCACGCCCACCCGCTGCCCGGACCTTCGTGATCGCATGTCGGGGAGCAGATGGAGGAGCGGCAGGGGCTCTGTCTCTGGCCCCGCCGCTGTCATCGCTGCCTGGAAAGACAGCGATCGCAGCGGCGGGGCCGGGACAGAGCCAGCTCGTGAATGGGGTGGGCGTGGCCTGCGTCGACGCTGCGGCGCAGGCCACGCCCACCCCATTCACGGAGCCGGCCGCTCAGCTCAGCGGTGTCAGCGGACAGGTGAGTTTAAGTTTTTTTTTTTTTATACTTTGGCGCCTGTCTATACTAACGGGGGGAGGGGGGTGGGAATGTGGGGAGAGGGGCTACACAGCCTATGGGAATGGGGGGATGGGGATGCCACACTGCCTTTGGGAATGGGGGATGGGGTGTGCCACACAGCCTTTGGGAATGGGGGGAGGGGTGTGCCACACAGCCTATGGGAATGGGGGGAGGGGGATGCCACACAGCCTTTGGGAATGGGGGGAGGGGTGTGCCACACAGCCTATGGGAATGGGGGGAGGGGGATGCCACAAAGCCTATGGGAATGGTGGGATGGGTATGCCACACAGCCTATGGGAATGGTGGGATGGGGATGCCACACAGCCTATGGGAATGGGGGGAGGGGGTGGCCACACAGCCTTTGGGAATGGGGGGAGGGGTGTGCCACACAGCCTTTGGGAATGGGGGGATGGGGATGCCACAAAGCCTTTGGGAATGGGGGATGGGGTGTGCCACACAGCCTTTGGGAATGGGGGGATGGGGATGCCACAAAGCCATGGGGGATGGGGTGTGCCGCACAGCCTTTGGGAATGGGGGGATGGGGATGCCACACAGCCTATGGGAATGGGGGGATGGGTATGCCACACAGCCTTTGGGAATGGGGGGATGGGGATGCCACACAGCCTATGGGAATGGGGGGATGGGGATGCCACACAGCCTTTGGGAATGGGGGGATGGGGATGCCACACAGCCTATGGGAATGGGGGGATGGGGATGCCCCACAGCCTTTGGGAATGGGGGGAGGGGTATGCCACACAGCCTATGGGAATGGGGGGAGGGGGATGTCACACAGCCTATGGGAATGGGGGATGCCACACAGCCTATGGGAATGGGGGGAGGGGGATGCCACACAGCCTATGGGAATAGGGAGAGGGGGATGCCACACAGCCCATGCTAATGGGGAAAGGGGGATGCCACGCAGCCCATGCTAATGGGGAAAGGGGGATGCCACGCAGCCCATGCTAATGGGGGGAGGGGGATGCCACACTGCCTATGGGAATGGGGAGAGAGGGATGCCACACAGCCTATACTAATGGGGGGAGGGGGAAACCCACACAGCCAATGGGTATATGGGGAATGGGAGGGGGGGATGCCACACTGGATATACGGGGAATGGGATGGGGGCATGCTACACTGTCTATGGAATGGGGGCATCCCACACTGCCTATGGGAATTGGATAGGGGAATGCCACACTGTCTGTGATGGTGCGTTTTTGGTTAAAATTTTTTTTTTCTTATTTTCTTCCCCCAAATCCTAGGTGCGTCTTATGGGCCGGTGCGTCTTATAGGGCGAAAAATACGGTAAGCATGTCAGATCCTGGAGTAGATAAAGGATGAGGACTTCTTCCTAGCCCTAATCATAGTAACAGAAGCCGACAAACCCTTATCCATCAAGATGGAGGTTTCAGCAGCCAAGCTGTTAAAGCCAGCATTTGTAATATGGGATGGCACAGCTGTCCCTGAGTGAACCTATTTGGATCCTTGGGCAGGGCATACTGATCTACTGCCAACTGCACAACGTCTGCGAACCACACCCTCCTTGGCCAACAAGGGGCCACCAGAATGGCTGCAGCAGCACCCTACCAGGCAGAGGGAACGGAGGGAGCACAGAGAAGCCGAAACTCCGTCCAAGGCATTGCTAGCGCATCCGTGGCGAAGGCCAGAGGGTCCTGTGACAGACAAACCTGGGAGCTTGTGGTTGTGGCGGGACGCAAACAGGTCCACATCCGGCTGACCTCAGCGGTGACACAGGGAGTTAAAAACCCTGTTACTGAGGGACTATTCCCCCAGCCGAGACATCCCCCTGCTCAGGGAGTCTGCCTCCTGGTTCTCCACCCCCAGAATGTAGACCGCCGAGATGCAAGGGACATTCTCTTCCACCCAAGACAGTATCAGGGACACTTCCTTGAGGGCTTGCTTGCTCTGAGTCCCTCCCTGATGATTGATGTAGGAAACCGCCGACTGGTTGTCAGAGCGTATCTGAACAGCCCGACCCCGAAGGTGTGTGGTCAGCTGAAAAAAGACCAACCTGATCGCCCTCAGTTCCAGGACATTGATGGGAGCATGGGCCTCCTGGGGGCCCCACTGACCCTGGAACTGCAGGGTCTCATAAGAGCAATGGCTGTAATGGCAGAGGCACAGGCCGGACGCAGCCCAGCCCCCACAAATGTAAAAGCATGGCAGGCCAGCTGATCCATACGCCGTCCTCGCTGTCCCGCAGTGTAGTAGTGTCAGGGTAAGGCATGACTGGGGTGTTGGACAGCCCTAGAACGAAAGCGTGCGCGGGGGGACCCGACCATCGCTTAACGAGTTCAGCAGGAAATGGGTATTTCTTATCAAACCCTTTGGGTACCGCGGGCAATCTACTAGGATGCTCCCACTCCTTGAGCATCAAATTAGTGAAATGACTCTGCTCAGGAATCTCCAGACTCTGCTTAACAGTACGGAGAAGGTCACCCCGTTTCCTCTTAGCCACCGCAGGGGGGACAATGTGCAAGATTTCAAAAATGTGAGACAACAGATTAGCAGTGTCCTCAGGAGGAAATGGCTGTTTTTCAATGCCTCAGTGTCCTCAGGAGGAAATGGCTGTTTTTCAATGCTGGCCACCCTGCTAGATCCCCTACACTGAGGGCTAAATGCATGCGCGGCGGGGTAGGCGATGCCGAAGGGGGCGCAGAGTTTGGGAGAGAAGCAGGCAGCCCAGACTGAAGCGCAAGGACAGCATGGGTGCATGGCCCGCACACCTTGACGTCATTACTGATAGGGGATACCCCACACATGGAACACAGCCGGGATTGTCCCGAAGAACCACTCAAGCACGGTATCCCCAGAAGCCTCCATATGGTGATCAATACAGGCGCAATATGCCAGCACAGGGTAATGGCTAATTAAAGCCCCCCCCGGGATGCCCCCAGAATAGTAAAGGGAGATGAAGGGGGGAGTAAGGAGCAGGACCTGGAGAAACCATAACCCACGGGAGTCCCCCCTGAAAGACATAAGCAAAATACCTAAGTATCCCGCAGCCCATGCCCCAAGTACAACAAAAAAACCCAGAGGGGACTCACGGACCAAGCAGGACAAGGATTGCCAGCCACCAGACCACCGGAGGAGGCGACAGTCAGAAATTACCGCCGCAGCCCAGAGATGGAGGGCCCCAGACGCGCAGCAAAGGCAAGATGGCGCCTGCAGAGGAACCTTTAGGGGCAGGCCGCGGGAGAACGACGCGATACGCGTCATCCACCGCCCCCCGAAGAGCACGAAAACTGTGCTCACGTGACCTCGCCGACGTCATCCACACAGTAAAAAACGCCTCACAGATATAATGCGGCCCTCCGGAGCGCAGTGCAAAGCGGAGGTAAAAGTATACAAAAAACAGTTTAAAACACAAACTACCACCCCCCCCCCCCCCCCGAACACCTGTCAGGGAGGGAAGGGGGGGGGGGGGGGAGAGAAGCGGAGAGCGAGCAGGCAGCGGTGAAGCCCAGGCCAGTGGGGGCGGACCCAGAAAACATTCCAAAAACTGCCCAAAACACTCACCCCCTCAGCAGCTAGGACAGGAATTCCGCATCCTTAGTAGGCTCACCATAAAGCCTATGGCCGGCTAGCCTTTGGTTACCCCTAATGGTACCGGGCGGAGCCACAACTTTTCTGCAGTGCACTGCGCCACCTTGTGGCGGAATACCCAGATGTAATGACTTCGTGAAGCAGGCCGTGCCATGCATTGGGAAAAAACCCGGACCAGAGGCTCCCAGGAATAAGAGTAAACCCCTGGCGCTGGACACTGGAAGGAGGGGAGTTTTTTTTTTGTTATTTCGCCAGAAATATAGGCATCCATGTAGATTCTATGTGCTTGGCGTTTAAAGTGGACCTAAAGTGGATTTTCACTATCCTGGGTTTTGGTCCACTTCCGCGGGGCACCCCGATAAAACTCACCCCACCCAGCTCCTACGGCTCATACATGGCCGCTCGTCCAATCAGCGCGCTCGGAGCTGCTGTGGTATGCGCGTCCAACCACAGCGGCTCATAGCATGCTGGCGGCCGCATCTCGCGCTTCCCTCTAACAGGGAGCGCGCCCGGCTAGAGAGAAGCGCGAGATGTGGCCGTGGCCCGCACATGCACAGTTGGACCGAGAGTAAGGTAAGGTTAGAGGGCGTCCTGGGGGGGTTTCACACAGCGGGGCATCCCGATTTTGGATGACCTGCAGGGAGGGATTGGATCGGCCTGGGAATCTTATAGGTTTCCGGGCCGATCAAGGAGGGTGTTGGTCCACTTTAAAGGGTTAATAAGGATATCAATTATAAACAAGATTTTTTTTTTGTTTACTAGCCATGTTTTTAAAACCAAATATAATTGAATTCCAGTGTTAGGCGATCTGCTGTGAAACGAAAAATGAGCCAATCTGTGATGCAGTACAGATTTTACAGCCAATTCCCTCAGTAGGTCTATAACCCAAATATAAATGTTTTATGCAGCTACAAGGACATACACCCTTCTATTACAAAACAAACTGACATTTGAGAGGGGAGAGAGCAGTCTTCACATAGCATGTGGACAATGCATGAAAATTCCTAAACATTTAATATACCGCATGTTTCGCCTTATAAGACGCACCTGCCCATAAGACGCACCTAGGATTTGGGGGAGGAAAATTAGGAAAAAAATATTTTAAACCAAAAACGCACCATTACAGACAGTGTGGCATTCCCCCTATCCCATTCCCATAGGCCGTGTGGGATGCCCCCATTCCATAGACAGTGTAGCATGCCCCCATTCCATTCCCCATATAGGCAGTGTGGCATTCTTCCCCTCCCATTCCCCATATAGGCAGTGTGGCATTCCCCCTTCCCATATAGGCAGTGTGGCATTCTTCCCCTCCCATTCCCCATATAGGCAGTGTGGCATTCTTCCCCTCCCATTCCCATATAGGCAGTGTGGCATTCACCCCCCCTCCCATTCCCCATATACCCAGTGTGGCATCCCCCCTCCCATTCCCCATATAGGCAGTGTGGCATTCTTCCCCTCCCATTCTTCATATAGGCAGTGTGGCATTCACCCCCCTCCCATTCCCCATATACCCAGTGTGGCATCCCCCCTCCCATTCCCATATAAGCAGTGTGGCATCCCCCCCCCCATTAGCATAGGCTGTGTGGCATCCCCCTCCCCCCATTAGCATAGGCTGTGTGGCATCCCCTTACCCCCATTAGTATTGGCTGTGTGGCATCCCCCTCCCCCCATTAGCATAGGCTGTGTGGCATCCCCCTCCCCCCATTAGCATAGGCTGTGTGGCATCCCCCTCCCCCCATTAGCATAGGCTGTGTGGCATCCCCCTCCCCCCATTAGTATAGGCCGTGTGGCATCCCCCTCCCCCATTAGTATAGGCTGTGTGGCATCCCCCTCCCCCCCATTAGCATCAGCTTTAGGGCAGGGCACGCCCACCCTATTCACAGAGACGGCCAGTAAGATCGCTGTCTTTAACTGGCAGCGATGACAGCGGCGGGGCCAGAGCCAACGCCCCCGCCGCTCCTCCAACTGCTGCCTCTTATTGGGGCTTTAATTCCAAGAGGCTCCCTCGCCTCCCCTCCCTCTGTGGTGCCCAATTCTCACCTGCCACTGGGTCTCCTCATTCCCAGGTCCCCAGTCCGACTCCCGCCGCACCGCACTTTTCTGCTGCAGGAGCTGGAGATCCTCTCCCGCCTTCGCAGCTGGCCTGTGTGTGTGTGTGTGTGTGTGGGGGGGGGGGGGGGGGGGACTCCCCCCTCCCCGCGGTTCTCTGCCCTGCCGCTCCTCCACTGCAGTGCCGCCGATGCGGAAGTCGGCTGAGCACGTGGGCAGTGACGCTCCCCGGCTCACCTCTGGCTCAACGTCCAGGGCTGCAGCTTCGGGCTCTTCTGCCCCAGTCGACTGGACGCTGGATGGCTGCTGGCTCCTGGGGGGCAGCTGGAAACCTCGCCCCCCCCCCCCCCCCCCGCTGTGCTGGGTGAAGGGCCGCTCATGCCTCCCGGCCGCTCCTCCACTTCAGTGCCTCCGGAGCGGAGGCCGATGGCGCACGTGGGCAGCGCCGCTCCCCGCCTCCACATCCAGGGCCGCTTCAGGCTCTTCTGCCCGGACGCTTGATGGCCTGCACGCCCACCCGCTGCCCTGACCTGCGCTGGGAACGGGTGAGTTTTTTGTTTTTTTTTTTTTGTTTTTTTTTTTACACATTCGCCCGATAAGGTGCACGGACATTCTTCCCCCACTTTTGGGGGAAAATAAGTGCGTCTTATAGGGCGAAAAATACGGTACATGAAAAAAAAAGGTACACGCTAATTAATTGCCGGATCAAAATGTCTACATTGGTTTAAGAAAAATAAGACTTTTGGTTACACAATGTATCATTCTACTTTGCAAAATTATACAAGCAGTATACATGATCAAGTGTGCAAGGTGTATGACAGAAACCGTGATTTGGAGGTTTGTTGTGCTGCAAAGAAAAGATGGAAGATGGGCAAAATCCATCTCCAGACACTATGTACATAGAAAAAACAGTCTGTGTGACACATCAAGGTCCTATTTTATTTCATGATTTATACATCCTAATTTATTTCATGATTCCCCCTCTGCCTCATCCCCAGCATTCCTACACATATCCTATAAAAAAATAAACAGTTCTTCAAAGACTTCCTGGACACAGGGGCAATAAATCCTTATCTAGAAACAGAAAACACCACTGATAAGGAAAGGTGGAGGAGCAGCTTGGAGTACTAAAAGGGCGACTACAAATAATTTGCTCCCAGGCTAATAACATATCAGCCTGGCCCCAGCACCCACCCAGGGGAGATGGCATGCGACTCCCAGCGCCTTAGAATTTAGGATAAATCCAGGGGGAGAAAGTTTTCTGGGTCACATACAGATGGTCCAATCATTGATCGTGGTGTGTCTGACCCACTGCTCCTCTAGCCCTTGGAAGCTGAAGACTTTGTCCCTTTATGAGGTATAGGATTATCAGCGTTTTATCCCCTTTTATATTTTCTATCTGTTTTTCTGCACATTTGTATATTGTCTATGTTTAATTATTTGTATTTTTGTCCTTTTATTTTTTTTATTAAAACATTTCCATTTTGCACGGGCCTACCTTTTTGGCAATTAGAAATCCTCTAACCTGGTTTACTTGGAGCTCTAAAAACTACCCTGGTTTCTGAAGATTGTATGACCGCTAGTAAATGTGTATTAACCCATAGACTAGACTAAGATCGATTGTAACTAATCCATTGTATGATTGGGAAAGCGTAACTAATCAGTGTTACAAGGTTGAATGACTCACAATTAACTTGGAGTGCTGCATGGTGACTGTGTGAACCAGCAGATTGCAAGCTGATTGTATCTGATCGTTCGACAGCAGAACTGATCAGACTCTCCACAGGTTAAGTGTGGGACAGAATCAGTGTGGATTGCATGTGCCCTGCTTGTATGAGGAGAGGGGTGTGTAGGTGTGTGAGGTGACTCGTTTACTCGCTAGCAGAGTTTGATCGGATGGTGATTGAGGAGGGTTCCACCGTCCCGATTTAGTCAGTTACGGTGGTGGTGGCAGCTTGTTGTAATTGGTGTGTGGGTGTTTCTGGTGTGATTGCTCTCTGTGCTGAAGGCAGCCTACACTCACGTCGCAGATCACTCGATCAAATAGACGTTGAACGATAGATTTTGTGACAGTTGTCAGTCAGAAAGGCTACAATAATTATGGTGTTGTTCGATCCCCACATTTCAGGAATGAAAACCAGGTCCTACAGCAGTAAAGCTTGCTAGCAGGATACAGACAGGAAGGTTGCTGGGCAGGTTCTATCCT
The DNA here is from genome assembly GCA_027917425.1 of Gastrophryne carolinensis. Classification (NCBI taxonomy): domain Eukaryota; kingdom Metazoa; phylum Chordata; class Amphibia; order Anura; family Microhylidae; genus Gastrophryne; species Gastrophryne carolinensis. The sequence goes on from CM051238.1 coordinate 261,472,462, forward strand.
CCTTATAAGGCTCATTAACCACTCTGTCTTCTAGATGTGCTGACCCAACAATATTCTAAAACATTTGTTGCTGAAAGCAGAATAAAAACTAGCTTTTTAAAATGTCAAGCTGCAGAACCAGTCACACCTATAAATGTCAACATTATGCAGCTCAACCCTTCATTTCTATTGATTATTTTGTACAATGCTGTATAAAATGAGGGCTTCATTGGCAGATTTAAAATCAAATTAAACATAGCAAACCACTGGGGGGCCTGCATTTCTCAACCCCCTCCCATCCAGAATTGGGATGCCAACAGCTTAAATCTGTAAGGCAATATCCAGAATGCCAACTGGGTCATCATCAGCCAATAGGGCCACTGGGTGCAGACCCCATTTTTCACAAGCTGTCATGCAGACAGTTTGTGCAACGTTTAGATGCAAGGGTGAGTATGCATGCATGTCAAAGAGTGTGTTAAAATGATGTAATCAAGGTGCTGTGTGTAGCTGTTAGTCTCTGCTCTGTACAATAGAGAAGAGAATTAATGGCTGAGGCAGACACGCTTGTGAACGCAGGTTGAACCTCTACGGCTTCGATTCAGCCTCTTCAGATGCTGGGATCATAATCTGGTGTGTACCAATGTTCTCACCTGTACCCTGTCATTACTGCTGCCAGATTATTCCAGGCTCTGCTTTGTGGGGGTTGCTGCTGAGCACACCCTTGACGAGGAAGGTTGCTGGGGTTTAGCAACAAACCCACAGGAATATAAGAATTATTATATTAGGGGCACAACCCTAACTTCTTTTACATTCCAAAAAGGGTAAATAGGGTAGAACACATGTTTTAATGGTATAAAATGCTGTTGTACAACTTATATGATCCAGCCAGTAAAGGAATCCTGGAATGGACTCCAAAACTATGAATGAAAAAAACATTTTACTGGAAAATGTAGCCATATTAAGGAACCAAAAGCTCAGGAAAGCCATGTGTATCTGCTTTATACTTTATGATTACATGGCTACCTCCCCAGAAGCTACATCCAGCAATAAGATATCGTTTGTTGAATAAAAGGCAACAAAGGCAGCAAAAAGGCTTATAATCAGAAGACTGTTGGCAGTAAGTGGCAGCATCTCCACAAATAGAACCAGATAAGCGCCAGAAGCAAAATTTGCCACATGTATAGAGCCAACCTTCTTTTTTGTCTCTGCACTCAGCATCTCTTTTCCCCTTTTACAAAAAGAAAATTAGTTTATAATAACTAAAATAATGCTATACTATCAAACCAAGAACACCCCCTTAACCAAGCTAACCTCAATTTATACAAGTGAATACATATTCCCACCTGGCACACTGAAGGAATCATTTTTGTTGCCAGCAGCCCTAGTACTGCTAGGACACAGAGTGACTTCTGTCATTTAATCACTGCAACATGATAATCTACTAGTGTAAATTGGGGTTAGTTTCTGGGCTGGGGGTTTAAGATATAGGTCACCTTATGTAAAGGTCAAAAGGAGTACAATTCCCCATTGTGGTCATGTTATTTTAAAGCAACTCTAAAGGCTTTTTGAAGCGAAACAAACCCTACATCCTGCTGCCTTTTAAACTGTGCAGCCACTAATCACATGTACATGATGAACCACATCAGAATGGCTTGGGCAAGATAAAGTGAAGGATGTCTAAATCTTTTGAAAGCTCAAAAGACAAAAAGCAGGAAAGTGTGTGGAATTTAACCTAGAACTCAACCCCATTAATATTTTGAAAGCATCATCAATCAATACAGTTGAGCAGATGGTCTCCATGATGGCTAGAACCACCTAGATAATTAAAAAATATTTCACCCAATACTGGAAACAAAGGAAAAAAAATATTTGGATCATACAGTATTGAACATTGTGATGAGTCTCTAATGAGATAAAATAACCTGTTATACAGATGACCATTTGAGCAAGCGAAATCCCTTCTCTACATGCAAAACTAGTCACTTCAAGCATATGTAATAGAGCTGAAATGTAATGTTATATCCAAGGTTGAATTATTGCCATGATGGCCATGTGAGTGGCCACACGGATAGGAGCTATGCTGCCGATGTGTGTGGTTGGGGAATCCATTCAGACACACATTTAAGTGATATTTCAGGCATAACTGTTTGACCATTGTGTTGGAAACCCGCTTAGGATCGTGCCAAATATATCCCGATATTAAAGAAAAAAAAAAACAGATTTCTCTTTTGAAGCATGTGGCTGCATAATAATCAGCATAATGAGTGGGGCTGCACTGGAAGAGAGCACTTGCTTGAATGGCAGTTCTAAGAGGGGGCCATGGTCTGGACTAGCTCCTTGAGCTAGTATTGGTGGACCACATCGGCAGTGTGGCACCGATTGGGCAGATGAGGAAGTACATTTCCTCATTCAGGGCACCAAGCAGTTTACTTCTAAACTTCTGGTCGACAGCAGGTTCTTTTTATATGAATAGTAATATTTATATAGCGCCAACATATTCCACAGCGCTTTAAAATACGCTTTAAAATAAGAGGTCCATACAGAGTAATAAATTACATTACATAACAAAACAGGTAATCGATTGAAGCAGGCGATGAGGGTGTTGCTAGCAAACTTACAATCTAAGGAGAATGGGGGTGACACAAGGCAATTGCTTTGTAACATAGTCCAGCTATCTTGACTTTAGAAGCAGTATGGGCCAGTCACCAGCTAATTCAGTGCCTTTGGGTGCAAACTATGGCTAGTGATTGATGAGAGATCCGGTTCAGACAATGGTGTAGAAGATTGGTGGAAGAAGATTAGGGGGTGTGTTAGGCTACCCTAAAAATATTTTTAGAGAGCATCTCTAAAACAGTTGAGGTTGTGTGTTAGTCTGATTGCTGGGGGTAGGTCATTCCAGAATATTGGTGCAGCTTGGGAAAGGGAGGTCTGATTATGATGGCGATTCATAGTAAATCATTAATAGAGTGTAGAGATGGCGATACTGCTCAGGAAGGGGAGCGGTACTATAGAGAGCTTTTTTGGGTGAGTAGTACAAACTGTATCCTAAACTACATGGGCAGCCAGTGCAATTATTGACTGTTGGCCTATCATCAATACATTATCATGTAGCTATACAATACTACAATCTTCACCTAGACCACCAGCTGGTATCTGCAGTGCTTTCAAAACTATTTCACAAACAGGAATTTAAGAAAAGCCTTCCTGACATATCCATTTCCCATTGGCCACAAGGAAGTGTGATGAAATATTTAGATGAAACCTTTTTTCCGGTTATACCCGCTTCAACAAGCCTGGATGCTGCAGTAAGGTAGTTTTATTTTTTTCCTGCCTAGTTTTATGGCAGGTACAGAATTGCTCCTTCCATTGAGCATCTGAAGGTTAAAGAAACACTGCAGGCATGGGAGGGGGGAGCTTATTTTCCCTTTAGGGATTAGAATGAACCTTTAATTCTAAATAAGAATATTCATTAGGTGTAATGATTTCAGCGAACACAACTTTATAAATTTACCAGGATAGCAACAACGTGCCATATCACATATTCAGCCTTTTCATAAAAATGGAATTTGAACTAAATTATTTAAATGGATTGTTTGCCTGGAAAGATGCATCTGGTAAACACAAGAGGGCAAAGGTGATAATGCGTGATCTAGAAGACAGACACAGGCTATGGCACTCTACTAACCAAATATGGTATTGACGAATGGTCTGAGCAAGCTGCTGATTTTTCTCCCTGTCATTTTAATCAATAAGGGAAAAGGTGAACCGCTATTGATCTTACAAACACCTTGTGAGCAAAGTACATAAAATTACAGAAACCTGCACTAGCCATTAACGTATGGCCAGAAAATACAGCCAACATTGTTTACCATTTTTAAAATGCCAGATATCAGTCAAATGTCACTTCTATTGTCAGCAGCATTGTCTAAGACTCCAGGGCCGCCGGATTCACTCCGCCACAGGGCATTCAGATTTGGGATGCCTAAGGCAGTGAAAAGAGCTTGATTCTTCAGCCATGTGCAAGCTGGTGTGGTGGGTGACTTGGAGGTAGTGCACCCTAAGCTTTAGGGGTTCTAATGTTGGTACTTGACAGGATCTGCGATTCGGACAGACACCGAGGCTCATTCACTCCTGATCGTTTTCGAGCCATGTCAGTAAGTGAATATATATATATATATATATATATATATATATATATATATATATACCATCATAAAGGAGTGTGGTAATAGCAGTAAAGTGTGGTGGAAGACAAAAGCAAAAAAAAAAAAAAAAATTCTGTGAAAGTCACCTGTATAATTGTTTTTGAATATATCCAGTCCAGGTCGTCCCACCCCTCCCTTATTCGTAATATCTGGATTGCCTGTTATGGTGATTGCCTTTTTGTATTGGACCGTTCTTAATTTTGATGGAAAGAGTACATGTTGAAGCTAAGGACAACGGTCCAATACAAAAAGGCAATCAATATAACAGGCAATCCAGATATAACGAATAAGGGAGGGGTGGGATGACCTGGACTGGATATATTCAAAAACAATTCTACAGGTGAGTTTCACAGAATTGTATTTTTCACTATATCCGGTCCAGTTCATCCCATTGATGACATGTGGGAAATCCAAAAGCATTGTCCATTTGGGCGGGATCCCCAGTGCGGAACAGCATGTAGTTCATTTCACTACCGCCTGAAGCACTTTTTCGGCCAAAGACAGCATCAGCTGAGGCCCTAACATCAACCTTGTAAAACTTTGTAAAGGTATGAACTGCAGACCAAGTGGCGGCCTTACAAACTTGTTCAACAGAGGCCTGGTGCTGAAAAGCCCAGGAAGCACCAATAGCTCTGGTAGAATGAGCTGTAACACGAAAAGGGGGTTCCTTCCCCTTGGCAGAATATGCTTGCACCACCGCCTGTCTGATCCACTTGCTGAGAGTGGACTTAGCCAGAGGCAAGCGCTTCCTAGACCCCTCAGAGGACAAAAAGACAATCCGACTACCTGAAGGACTCCATCGCAACCAGGTAGTACTTAATGGCTCTGACCACATCCAGGGAATGGAGGGTCTTTTCCTTAGAGTTAGTCGGAGCTGGAAACCAGGAAGGCAAGACAACTTCCTCATTAAGGTAAAAAGGAGACATGACCTTAAGCAAAAAATCAGGTTTAAAGCGAAACACCACCTTATCCCTATGCCGCTCAAGGTAAGGAGGCTTCATACAAAGCACGGCAAGCTCTGACACGTGACGCACAGAGGTGATAGCTACCAAAAATACCACCTTTAGAGCAAAATAGACAATGCAGCATCGCACAAGGGCTCAAAGGGAGGACCCTGGAGAGCAGAAAGCACCAGATTCAAGTCCCACACTGGTAATACAGGCTTACGTGGTGGGCATACATGGGTAACCCCTTGGAAAAAGGTCTTGATCAGTCTATGATTGGCAAAGGATCTTTGGAAAAAGATAGCCAAGGCCGAGACCTGGCCCTTGAGGGTGCTCACCTGGAGACCCAAGTCTAAGCAGTGTTGTAAAAAAAAAATCCTAGAGATAGGGAAGTGCGACAAGGAAAGCTCTTTGATTCACACCAAGCAATGTAGGCATGCCAAACTCTGTAGTATATCATGGAAGAAAACTTCTTCCGTGACTGAATCATGGTCAGAACAACCGTGGCTGACAGCCCGTTGTCCGTCAGGATTAAGGGTTCAATAGCCAGGCAGTCAAGCCAGCATCTGTAAATTGGGGTGCCGCAGCGAAATGGCGAACTTCTGATGCCCCTGGAATATACGGATGTGCAGATAAGCATCCTTGATGTCCACCGTGGTTAAGAAGTCGCCAGGTGGAAGCGAGCTCACTGCGGACCGTAAGGTCTCCATGCGGAAATGTCTGACTCACAACCCTGTTGAGGCCCTTCAGGTCCAGGATGGGTCTCAGCGTTCCGTCCATCTTGGGCACCGAGAACAGATTGGAGTAAAAAGCCCTGACCCCATTCCTGCCGAGGCACGGGACAAATCACACCTGACAGCAGAAGGCGTTGGACGGCCATTCGCAGGCCTTGTGCCGTCAATGGGTTCTAGGAAATGCGTGACTGAAGAAATCTTGAGGGCGGCCAGACTGCCAGCTCAATTTTGTAACCGGAGGAAACCACCTCCTGAATCCACCGATCCAAGACGCGAGCAAATAGAAGCCGTCCCCCAACCCGGATGGGTGAGGGCGCCCCCTCATGCCTGAGGGGCCTTGGCAGGGGGCTTGAGCCTGGATCCCCAGTAGGAATTGGGTCAACCGCAGGACCAACCTCGTCCCCAGGAACCTCTGCGAGCACCTTAAAATGAAGAGCCTCTTCCTCCTCGAAAGGAGTGATAGGCAGATGAACCCCGAAAGGGCCGCACAGGCTTTCGTCGCTGAGGGAGTCTTCCGTCCTTGACCAAGAGGTCCAGACGCTCCCCAAACAGCCTGTGACCCACAAAGGGGAGACTAGTGAGCGACTTCTTGGCCGCGGCATCAGCCAACCACTGTCGCAACCAAAGCGAACGGCAAAGCGCGACCAGCAGGGCTGAGACCCTGGCAGCGAGCCGAACACTATCGTCCATGGCAGAGACAACGGAGGCAATAAACTCCCCGCAAGCCTTGAGATCTTTATACTCCTCAGCCTGCTTACGAGACTTGGCAATATCCAAAAGGCATCTAACCTCCTTCCTAATGGCCAGGGAGACAATAGCCGCGGCACACACAGGGCAGAACCAAGCACCGGCAAAGGTGAAGGCATGACAGACCAGCTGATCCATGCGCTTCTCAGCTGGATCACGTAGGGAAGCAGTATCGGGTGAAGGCATGATCGTAGTGTTGGACAGGGGGGCATCCACCTCGGGAGGACGGGACCATAGCCGGACCAGCTCCTCTGGAAAGGGATACTGCCTGTCCAGGCCCTTGGGCACCGACGGTAAATTGTTAGGCCTTTCCCATTCCTTGAAAATCATGTTAGAAAAATGGGCCTGCTCAGGAATGACTCGCCTCCGTCTCTCAGGCCAAAACAATTCACCCATTTTAGCCACTCTAGGCCTCAAACCGCAGTCAGCAACCGCTCCGTATCATCCGAGAGCCAAGTATCCTCATCCGAAGAAGAACCGGGCCCACTATCAAGGCCAGCAGAATAATCCGTGGGGATGGAGTCCTCAAGCAACTCGCCCTCCTCCATGGAGCCGGGGCCTCTAAAGAGATCACCCGATAGGCCAGATCAGGACCCCCTACTGGCTTCCCCCTTGCTGGGGGCTGAGAGCAATTATGGGGGGTCAGGAGAGGCCGCAGGCAACAACGGGCAAGGGACAGATCACCCGCCCGATCATGCTCCAAGAAAACACTTCTGGTTCAAGTGACACAAACCGCACTGAGTCCGCCCAGAGGGCTAGCACCGCACGTGGGACAGAGCTTCACCCGCCCCGATGGGGCCCCAAGCTCACCATCTCCAGAAGCCTCCATTATGGTGATTTGAGAATGATAAAAGGCACAAGGCACTAAAGACCTAACCTGGTCAGCCCGCAAAAAATGAGTCCCTCTTATGTGATCCCTCTTTACAGGGAGAGGGGGGGCCGGAGGCAGAGAGGAACCACAACCCTTAATATCAGGGGGCCCACCTGAAAGACACAATGTGAACAGCAATAAGCATCCCACAGCACATGCCCAGCCGCAAAATAAAAGACATCAAGAGGGACTCACGACACCGTTCTATGGCCTGGCAGAGGACGTCAGCAGCGTACAGGAGGAAGAAGATGGTGCAGAGCAGCAGCACACATTCCTTGAGGGGCGGGCCGCACAGCAGTGACGCGAAGAGCGTCATCGTGCGGCCCCGCAGCCCCCCACCAGTGCTAAAATTGCGCCCGCCCCCAAAGATGGCGGAGGGCTCAGGAACAGCAGGTGGCCCATGGAGAGGCCCAGGAACAGCAGGCAGCCCACAGAAGGCCCAGCAGAATCGCCGGCCCCGGCCGTCCAGCAGCACGCGCGCACCAGCGGTGGAGTCCGCGGCCAGCCATACTCTGCCTGTGCAGCACCCCCCCCTCACAGCGCGGCAGCATGAGGGAGAGGGGAGGGCAAGTACGTGAGGTGAAAAGTCAGACACAAAAAGACAATTCTGAGTACTCTTCAGTATTCATAACAGGTGGGTTATTCAGCCACAAGGTGGCGCAGTGTACTGCAGAAGAGCTGTGGCATCTTTCGGCCCCCTATAAAAACGGGATTAACCCTATTAAAACGGGAGTTCCCAGCATAGACAAGCAGTGAGACAAGAAGCCGGGATTGTATAAAGTTAAAAAATGTAAAAAACCCCAAGTAACTTGGCACAATCACCATAAAGAGGCAACCAAGAAGAACGATAACAAGGGTGGGGTGAAGCAGGCCGTGCCATGCAAGAACAAAAACAATTCTACAGGCGAGTACTCACAGAATGGTCTTTCCTATTGCATGGCCTGCTTCAGTATTCATAACAGTTGGGACATCCAAAAGCAGTGTCCAAAAGTAGGGTGGGATCCCCAATGAGTAACAGCCGGCAGTTCAAGTCACTACCGCCTGAAGTACCTTGTGGCCAAAAGCAGCATCCGCTGAGGCCTTAACATCAACCTTGTAAAACTTGGAAAAACACAATTCTGTGAGAACTCACCTGTAGAATTGTTTTTTCTGGGGATCCATTCCAGACCCTCCTTACACTTGAGGTTACTTCCTTGGCCGAAAGGGTGTGACTGCAAGACAAAAAAGGTGTGGCCCCCCCGGCCCATAAGTAGCAGCTGCCTCCTAAACAAGATCAGTACTTAAAAAGCAGTAAAAAATAAATCAAAGGCAGGCCGGGAGGCCCCCTATATAGGAGACAATGTTACCTCACGCCGAACTCTGCTTGAATTCTCTCAAAATAAACTTTTTTTTTTCCCCCTCTTTCTTTTCAATGCCAATGAAAATAATAAATGGACTAAACACCATAAAAAAGCATCAAAAGATACATCATGACCCAAAAAGGGTGGGCCAGAGGGTCTGGAATAGATCCCCAGAAAAAAATCCAATTCTGTGATTACTCACCTGTAGAATTGGGATTATGAGTATACAGTACGTCCTGCTCCAAATCTAATACTTACACTTGGGATATACTCCGCCAGAAGGCGCTGGACTGAAGAGAAAATAGGCTCCTCCCGGCCCCTCAAATACCCAGTGACCTCCCACAAATCCCCAGCATTGAAAAGCAGTTAATGAGAAGCCGGGAGAATTGAACAATCCAAAATATCAACTATAACAATGATCACCATACAGGGGATCCAAGAAAATGCAAACCAAGGGTGGGTTGGAGCAGGACGTACTGTATACTCATAATACCAATTCTACAGGTGGGTAATCACAGAATTGTATTATTCTTAGTATACAGTACATCCTGCTCCAAATCTAATACTTACACTTGGTACATCCAATAGCAGTGTCCATAAAGTAGGGTGGGATCCCCAATAAAAATCAGCAGCAGACAGTTTAAACCACTGCTGCCTGCAGAACCTTTTAGCCAAAAGCAGTATCAGCTGAGGCCCCAACATCAACCTTGTAAAAAAGTATGAACAGAAGACCAAATAGCGGCCTTGCAAACTTGTTCAACAGAAGCCTGGTGCTGAAAAGCCCAAGAGGCACCAATAGCACGAGTGGAATGAGCAGTAAGGCGGAAGGGAGGATTCTTCCCCTTAGCAGAGTAGGCATGAATCACAGCCTGACGAATCCACTTGCTGATAGACTTGGCAGAAGACAAACCCTTCCTAGGACCAGAAAGGACCACAAAAAGAGCATCAGTTTTCCTGAAAGGTGCAGTAGCCACCAGATAGTACTTCAGACACCTAACCACATCCAAAGAGTGCAAAACCCTCTCCTTAGCATTGCTAGGATTAGGGCACAAAGAAGGAAGAACAATATCCTGATTCAAATGAAAGAGAAACTACCTTAGGCAAAAAGTCAGGTTTGAAACGAAACACCACCTTGTCCTGGTGTCTCTCATAGTAGGGGGGCTGAATGGAAAGCGTCGCCAACTCAGACACACGCCTAACAGAAGTGATAGCCACCAGAAACACAACCTTGAGCGTAAGAATGGGCAAGGCAGCATCCTGCACAGGTTCAAAGGGAGCACCCTGCAAGGCTGACAGGACCAAGTTCAGATCCCAAACAGGCACCATAGGCTTACGTGGGGGGGCGCACATGAGTGACCCCCTGGAAAAAAAGTCCTGATCAGAGGGTGCTGAGCAAAGGACTTCTGGAAGAAAATAGCCAGGGCAGAAACCTGACCCTTCAGAGTACTGAGTTGGAGCCCCATCTCCAACCCATGCTGCAGGAACTCCAGGATCCTGGGAATAGAGAACACACGACAGGGAAGAGACCTAGACTCACACCAGTCAATGTAGGCACGCCAAACCCTGTAGTAAATGGAAGAAGACGACTTCTTCCTAGCTTTAATCAAAGTATCCACAACCGAGGAAGACAGCCCCTTCTCCATCAAGATGGAGGTTTCAGCGGCAAAAGCCAGAGTTTGTAAATTGGGATGGCGTAGCGAGCCCTGAGTGAGCAGATCTGGCACCAAGGGCAGAACGTACTGATCTACTGCCAGCTGTACCACGTCTGCGAACCACACTCTTCTTGGCCACCTGGGGGCCACCAGAATTGCTGGCACCCCTTCCAGAGCAATCTTGCGCAGAACCCTGCCCAGCAGGGGGATTGGAGGGAAGACATACAGGAACCGAAAGTCCTGCCATGACATTGCTAGCGCATCCGAGGTCAAGGCCAGAGGATCCTGGGACAGAGACAAAAGCTGGGAGCTTGTGATTGTGGCGGGACGCAAACAAATCTGGTTGGCCCCAACGGTGACACAGATTGAAACACCCTGCTGCATAGGGACCATTCTCCCTGGCGAGAGGTCCCCCTGCTCAGAGAGTCCGCCAGGCGATTTTCCACCCTCGGGATGTACACAGCTGATATGCAGGGGACATTGGCCTCCGCCCAAGTCAGGATCAGAGACGCTTCTTGGAGGGCCCCCTTGCTCCGGGTCCCTCCCTGATAATTGATGTAGGCAACTGCCGTCTGGTTGTCCGAGCGCACCTGAACAGGCAGGCCCTGAAGGTGAGTAGTCAAGTGAGCCAGAACTAACCTGATCGCCCGCAGTTCCAAGACACTGATAGATGTGTGGGCCTCCTGAGGGCCCCACCTCCCCTGGAACCGCAGGGACTTCCAGAACCCCCCCCCCCCCTAACCTGACAGACTGGCATCCGTGGTGACCGTCTCCCAGGAAGGGGCAAGAAAGATCTGCCCCCCAACAGGTTCCTTGAGTCCATCCACCACGAGAGGGACCTCCTGACCACGGGGGAGAGCACACAGACCCTGTCCAGGGACGCTGGGTCCTTGTCCCATACTGACAATAGGTGAAGTTGCAGAGGCCTCAAGTGGAACTGAGCATAAGGGACCGCTTCGAAGCATGACACCATCAGGCCCACCAGCTGCATCCCCTGCCTGATGGAGGGATGGGGACAAGCTAGGAGGGATTGAGCCTGTGCAATCAGACTGTCCACCTTCTGTTGAGGAAGGAAGATCCTTGCCTGAACTGTATCCAGATTCATTCCTAGGAATGGAGTTACCAAGGAAGGGGGCAGTGAGGACTTGGGGTGGTTGATCACCCATCCAAATGACTCCAGAGTGGACACCACCAGCTGAGTATCCAACTCTGCCTGATGTAGAGACTGGAAGTGATGAGAATGTCGTCCAGATAGGGAAGCACGCGGACACCATGACATCTTGAGACATCACGCCAGCCAGCACCTTGGTGAACACCCTAGGAGCTGAAGTGAGGCCGAAGGGCAAGGCCACAAACTGGTAGTGTCGATCCATCAGAGCGAACCTGAGGAACCTTTGATGACCTGGGAACACAGGAATATGAAGAAAAGCATCTTTGATGTCCACAGAAGTCATGAAATCCCCTTGGTGCAGGAAACTGATGGCAGAGCGCAGAGTTTCCATGCGAAAGCACCTGCCCCTGACAAACTTGCTGAGGATCTTCAAGTCCAGGATGGGCCTGAATGAACCATCTTTTTTGGGTACTGCAAATAGGTTGCAATAAAAGCCCTTGCCTTTCTCTCTTAAGGGGACCTGGCAGATGACCCCCAGCTCCAGGAGGCCTTGCACTGCTTGCACTAGCTCCTGAGCCGACACAGGGTCCTGAGGAATCCGGGATCTGATGAATCTTGGAGGGGGATCGGCAGCAAACTCCAACTTGTAACCGGAGGACACTACCTCCTGAATTCACCGGTCTGAGACATGAAGCCTCCAGACCTGAGTGAAGTGCCGCAGCCGTCCCCCCAATCGGATGGGTGAGGGCGCCCCATCATGCCTGAGGGGGCTTGGGAGAGGATTTTGCTTTGGGACCCCAGGAGGAGCCAGGACGTCCACGTCCTCGGTCTCTACCCCAGAAATTTCCCCGGGCCCCAGGAAAGGAACCCCCCCCTTCCCTGTCTTGCACCACAGTAAGGAGAGGAGAAGGAACCCTGACCCCGAAAGGGCCGAGATTGCCGCCTGCGCTGGGGTAACCTGCCTCCCTTAGCAAACAGGTCCAGGCAGTCCCCCAAACAGGTGCAGTCCTTTAAAGGGAAACCCAGTTAGGGCCTTCTTGGCAGTGTTAGCAGCCCACTGGCGCAGCCAAACCGAGCGGCGTATAGCCACCACGAGGGCAGCAGTTCTGGCATACATTCTGATGGTGTCATCCAATGCTGAGAGGACAAAATTTACAAAAACATCACAACTGGAGAGTGCATTTAACACCTCACAAGGCAAATCATCAGGAGCACTATCAAGCATACTTCTGATAAGGGTTCTAGTGGCCACAGCAGTAATGGCAGAGGCACAGAACGGGCGCAGCGCCGTCCCCGCACATGCAAAGGTGTGGAATGCCAGCTGGTCAATGCGCCGGGCCTCAGCAACCCGCAGGGTAGTAGAGTCAGGGGAATGCATGACAGAGGTGTTAGATAGCCCTGGGATCGGGGCATCCACCTCGGGGGGGGGGGGGGATGACCAACATTTAACCACCTCAGCAGGAAAGGGATACTTCCTATCCCAACTCTTTGGAACCCCGGGAAGTTTAATGGGGCACTCCCATTCCTTCAGCACAAGGTTATGGAAATGTGCCTGCTCTGGAAATTCCAAACCTGATTTTGCTGTATGGAAAAGCTCCCCTCTTTGCCTGGGAGCCTCAACAGGGAGAGAGATAGACAGAACCTCAAAAATCTGGGTCAATATGTCAGTGTCATCCGGGGCCCAGGGGTCAGAGCTAGAATAGTCATGACCCCTTGGTCTCTCATCAGCCTGAATCAGAAAAGAGCTCCGCTTCATCAGACGGGGTATAGCCACAAAGATTCCAAAACTCCTCAGTTCCCATAGGGAAAACCGTGACATTAGGCGTCAAGTGCCGCTTCTTAGCAGGGGCCTTACGCGCTAAGGACTTAGCAATCAACTGCTCAACAGTAGCCAGTCTAGAAGACACATCAGGCTGAGAATCCCTACTAGAATGCAACTCAGCAGGAGTGAGGTTTAAGCTTGGGGGAGTAGGTGAAGTGAAGCGAGGTGCAGCCACTGGCAGGCCAGATTGCAATGCAAGCACCTGCTCAGCACAGGGTACAGAGACCCGCGTCTTGTCAGCATGAGGCTGCCCACACGCTACACACAGCCGGTCTTGTCCCGAAGGGACCCCGGTTACATTATCCTGGGATGCCTCCATATGGTGATTATAGTGGCGCTATACGCCGATAGGGATTAACGCTATATAGCAACCCCGGATGCCCCAATAACCCGCTAGGGAAGTGGCAGTATTATTTTTACAAGGCCTACAAGTTATATACTAATACAGGGCCGGGAGAAGCCAAAGGGTTCGCCCCGCCTGAAAGACATAAGCAGAAAAGTCCTGTAAGCACACAGTAACAAAAGTGAAAAATATAAAGCCGCCCGCGAGGGCACTTACGGACCGCGGTAAGTAGGGGTCCATCGCGCATGGGCCAACAAAGCAGGATAAAGATGGCATCGGTACACCGAGGGGCGGGCCGGTATCAGCGATGACGCGGAGCGCGCCATAGACGCCCGCCCCCCCCCCCCCCCCCCCGAAGAGCGCAAAGCCAGAACGTGAAAGCAGCCAATGATGGCGCACCAGCGCCTGAGGTAATGCCGCCGCCAAGCGCGTAACCAAGTCAGCGCGCGGCGGCGGCAATTTTAAAAAGCCAGTAAAGACAAGTCAGCGCGGCGTCTGACACAAGACTAAACAGAATGGAAAAAGTGTAAAACACAGAATGCATAGCATACATATTTACACCCCCCCCCCCTCTTTTCCCCCCGAAGGCTACAAGGAGGATGAGGGAGGACAGCGGCCACTTAAACAGGGCCCACCGATGGGCAGGGGGAAGGGGGCACTAGTGCGGGAGGGGCATCCCATAGAGGCTCACCATAAGCCTGAACCGCCTACCCTTTGGTGGGGGATTGCGGTGGAGCAGCGCTCCTAAGCACCTAACAGCGGTGCTGCCTACCTTCACCCGACCAGCGCAGCCAAGGCTGGGAGGCATATTACTAGTGGAACGGGTGGGAATAGTCCTACAGGGCCGCAGGCTAATAGCCCCGCTCACCTGCGAGTAGAGAGCCATTTCTCGTCCTTCGCAGCCAGACTGCAGAGAAATTCTGGGGATTTGTGGGAGGTCCCTGGGTATTTGAGAGGCCGGGAGGAGCCTATTTTCGATGTCTCTGCAGTCCAGTGCCATCTGGCGGAGTATATCCCAAGTGTAAGTATTAGATTTGGAGCAGGACATACTGTATACTAAGAATATTCTAGAAACCAAATATCTTCTGCATGAAAACTTCCGGGCCTCACACCAGGAAATGAACACCAGCCAGACCCTGTATTAAATCTTGGCCGATGTCTTCTTCCGGGTCTGAATCATGGTATGAATAACCTTAGCTGATAAACCCCTCTGTCAAGATCGAGGTTTTAATAGCCAGGCCGTCAAAGCCAGCATCTATAAATTTGGATGCCGAAGCGCCCCCTGTGTGAGAAGCTCTAAATCGTCTGGCAGGCGCCAATGATCTACTGACATCCTTACTATGGTGTATGATTAAGAGTCGTGTTAGGCTCAAAACACGTTACATGTGTTTAGCCCACACTGTCATTGGCCCATTCTGAGTCACCTGCACCATGCATGCTTCCATTTGGAACGGAGCTATTTAAATTGGAGATATTAAAAGTTATGTTTTATGCTAACAGCTGGGCATCACACTGAACCTGACATCCTTACTATGTCTGAAAACCAGCTTCTCCTTGGCCAGCGAGGAGCCACCAGAATGGTTGGCACCCCCTCCTGAGCTATCTTCCTTAGTACACGACCCAGGAGCGGGAGCAGGGGAAAAGCGTACAGGAGCTTGAACCTTGCCCGAGAGGTTGACAGTGCATCCGTTGCTATGGCCAGAGGGTCCCTCGACAGGGACATAAACTTCGGCCGTTTGTGATCGTCTCTGGATGCAGAGATCCACCTCCGGACACCCTCAGCGAAGGCAAAAGGCTTGAAAGATCTTCTGACTGAGGAACCATTCTCTCCGATGCAGCGACCTCCTGGCTTTCTACCCCTGGGATGTAAACTGCCGAGATGCAGGGAACATTCTCCTCTGCCCAAACCAGAACCCGACTTACTTTCCTTAGAGCACTCCTGCTCCGAGTACCCCCCTGATGGTTGATATAGGCTACCGCCGTCCTATTGTCTGAGGCTAGAGACCGGAGCAACCATTCTATTATGATCTAAACCAATTCTTATGGCGCAAGCGGAACATACCGTGCTGAAAATGCCCAGAGGATCCTGCTTACATAAGGGACAGAGACTATCCTGCTCAAGCAGGATGCCCGAATCACTATCCCCCGATGCCTCCCTCATGGGGTTTTTTTTTTTTTTCTTCTCTGGAAAAAGATTTATGGTCCTAAGCCTATGCCAATCCCCAAGGGACTGTGAGGAACCACAACCCCTTTATCCTTATTCCCAACCTAAAAAATAAAACAGGAGAAAAAAAAACCCATTAAAAATGTCTTATGTATAACAATAAAACCATACCTTTACATCAGTAAGACTATAAAACTTTAAAAATCCAATACAAATCGACATCTACTTACCTCAACAGCCCCATTCTCACACAATAACCTAGAAAATAAAAAAAATGCATTTTTGTAAAAAGGACACTCTGATGAGGCCCCCACGGGTACATGCGCCCCGTAGCCGCCAGTAATACACCGCTAAAGGCGGTTACCCGGAGCCCCAGAGACCCCTCAGGACCGAACCTACAGCGGGGAAATGGCCAACATTAAGATCGGGGCCCCCAGCGAGGATAGCGGGGAAGCCCGCAATGGCCGCCCCCCCGCCCCCCCCCACCGCGACCGTACCACACCCCGGCCTCCGGGGCTGCTGGCACCTAGCTCCCAAGACGAGGTATGCCCGAAGGTTCAAGCGGAGAGCACGGCCACCACTTCCCTCCAGCCGGAAAGAGCAAGACTGAAGACGCGGAAGCCGTCTCATGCTGCCGCATCCGGCTACGCCCCCCGCATGTCATTTGACAGACCACGCGCCTTAAAGAAAAAAGGCAAAAAAAACAAACATGTTCCTCAGCAGGTACACCAGAGAAAAAACTGCGACTAAACGTGCTTTGCAAAAAGCCTGCAGCCCAGAGCGTATACACTCTAAGCGCCCCAAGACCACGGCGCTTCCACCTTACCTTCATGAACCCCAGAACAGCATGAAGCTGTGGGAGGCACAATTGGGTCTGGGGAATCCCTGGGAATAAGGCTGTGCAGGAAGCCAAAAGGGTGCATTCCCCCCTTGCTGCCAATCCTTGAGAGAATCTTCAACAACCTTCACAGTCACTTCAACTGCAAGAATGAAACTGATCTTGTTTAAGAGGCAGCTGCTACTTATGGGCCGGGAGGGGCCACACTTTTTTTTGTCTTGCAGTCACACCCTTTCGGGCAAGGAAGTAATCCCAAGTGTAAGGAGGATCTGGAATGGATCGGAAGAAAAAAGTATTAACAGAAGACCAAGTAGCGGCCTTGCAAACTTGTTCAACAAAAGCTAGGTGCTGAAAAGCCCAAGAGGCACCAATAGCACGAGTAGAATGAGCAGTAGCCCTAAAGGGAGGTTTCTTCCTTGTACCACCGCCTGATGGATCCACTTGCCGATAGTGGATTTAGCCGGAGGCAAACCCTTCCTAGGTGCAGAAGTGAGAACAAAAAGAGCAACAGATTTCCTGAAAGGCTTAGTAGCGACCAAACAAAACTTCAGAGCCCTGACCACATCCAAAGAACGCAGTGTCCGCTCCTTGGAATTAGCAGGATTAGGACACAATGAAGGCAAAACAATATCGTGATTGAGATGAAAGGCAGACACGACCCTAGGCAAGAAATCAGGCTTAAGCCGAAACACCACCTTATCCTGATGCCGCTCAAAATAAGGAGGTTTGATGGAAAGCGCCACCAGTTCAGAAACTCGCCTGACAGTAGTGATAGCCACCAAAAAGGCGACCTTAAGAGTCAGAATGGGCAAGGCCGCCCCACGAATAGGCTCAATGGGAGGACCCTACAGAGCAGACAACACCAGATTCAAGTCCCAGACTGGTAGCATAGGCTTACGAGTTGGACACACATAAGTAACACCCTGGAAAAAGGTTTTAACCAACCGATGATTGGCAAAGGATCTTTGGAAAAAAATTGCCAGAGCTGAAACATGGCCCTTGAGGGTACTCAGTTGAAGGCTGGAATCCAAACCATGTTGCAAAAATTCCAGAATCCTGGGGATGGAAAAAACCTGACAGGGAAGAGACTTGGACTCACACCAGGCAATGTAAGCATGCTAGAACCTGCAATAGATAAAGGACGAGGACTTCTTCCTAGCCCGAATCATGGTATCCACAACAGAGGCAGGAAACCCCTTCTCCATCAAGATGGAGGTTTCAGCATCCAAGCCGTCAAAGCCAGCATTTGTAATTTGGGATGGCGTAGCCGCCCGAGTGAGAGTATCTGGATCCTTGGGCAAGACGTACCGATCTACTGCCAACTGCACGACGTCTGCGAACAACACCCTTCTTGGCCAACAGGGGGCCACCAGGAAGGCTGGCACCCCCTCCTGGGCTATCTTGCACATGACCCTGCCCAGTAGAGGGAACACAGAAGCCGAAACTCCGTCCAAGGCATTGCCAGTGCATCCGTGACGTAAGCCAGAGGCTCCTGTGACAGGGAGACAAACTTGGGAAGTTTGTGATTGTGACGGGACGCAAACCGGTCCACATCCGGCTGACCCGAGCGGTGACACAGGGAGAGAAACACCTGGTTGTTGAGGGAACATTCCCCCAGACGAAACGTCCCCCTGCTCAGGGAGTCCGCCACCTGGTTCTCCAACCGCGAAATGTATACCGCTGAGATGCAGGGAACATTCTGTTCCGCCCAAGACAGTATCAGGGACACTTCCTTGAAGGCTCGCTTGCTCCGAGTCCCTCCCAGATGGTTGATGTAGGCAACCGCCGTCTGGTTGTCTGAGCGAATCTGAACAGTCCGACACCGAAGGTGTGTGGTCAGCTGAGAAAGAACCAACCTGATCGCCCTCAGTTCCAGTACATTGATGGGAGCATGGGCCTCCTGGGGGCCCCACCAACCCTGGAACTTCAGAGACTTCCAAACCCCCCCCCCCCCCCTAGCCTGTCAGACTGGCATCTGTGGTGACCGTCTCCCAGCACGGGGGCAGGAAAGTCCTGCCCACCCAAAGGTTCCTTGAGTCCAGCCACCACGAAAGGGACTGTCTGGCCAGAGGAGACAGAGCAAATTCCTGATCCAGGGACACAGGGTCCCGATCCCAGACCGACAAGGTGTGCAACTGAAGAGATCTCATGTGAAACTGAGCAAAGGTGACCGCCTTGAAGCAGGACACCATCAGGCCCACCAACTGCATCCCCAGACGGATGGAGGGAAGAGGACACAAGAGCAGAGCCCGTGCCTGCTTCTGAAGGCCCTCCACCTTCTGCTGAGAAAGGAACACCTTGACCTGAGAGGTATCCAGTGTCATGCCCAGAAAGGACCTCACCAAGGACGGGGACAGTGAAGACTCGGAACAGTTGACCACCCAGCTGAAGAACTTCAGAGTGGAGGTCACCACCCGGGTGTCCTACTCGGCCTGAAGAAAGGACTGGGCCACAATAAGGATGTCGTCCAGGTAAGGAAGGACGCGAATGCCCTGGTTCCGTAGCAGAGCCATCACCCCGCCAGCACCTTGGTGAACACCTGAGGCGATACCAAAGGGTAAAGCCAAAAACTGGTAATGCTGATCCTCCAGCGCGAACCTCAAAAATCTCTGATGACTTGGGAAGATAGGCACATGAAGATAAGCATTCTTGATGTCCACGGTGGTCATGAAGTCGCTCGGGCGAAGGGTACTGACTGCCGAGCGTAGCGTCTCCATGCGAAAATGCTTGAATCTGAAACTTTTTGAGGTCCTTCAAGTCCAGGATGGGCCTCAGAGAGCTGTCCTTTTTGGGGACCGTGAAGAGATTGGAATAGTACCCCTGACCCCGTTCTTGAGGGGGCACCGAACAAATGACCCCTGACTCCAGCAGGCATTGAACCGCCGAAAGCAACCCTTGAGCTGACACCTCCTGAATCCACCAGTCTGAGACGTGGAGCCTCCAGACGTGAGCAAAGAGCCAAAGCCGTCCCCCCACCCGCATGGGTGAGGGCGCCCCCTTATGCCTGAGGGGCCTTGGGAGGTGGTTTGGGCTTGGAACCCCAGGAGAGACCGGGACGACCACGGGATCTGCCACGGCCCCAAGAATCTCTGCGGCTACCTGAGAAGAGGGAGCCACGACCTCCTCTGGGAGTACGAAGGGAGGGGAAGGAGGCGGAGGGCCCTTGAAAGGGCCGGGGCTGCCTCCTACGCTGAGGCAGTCTGCCATCCTTGGCTAAAACATCAAGACGCTCACCGAAGAGCCGCAGCTCCACAAAGGAAAGCCCAGTGAGAACC
Source organism: Gastrophryne carolinensis (assembly GCA_027917425.1). Lineage (NCBI taxonomy): Eukaryota > Metazoa > Chordata > Amphibia > Anura > Microhylidae > Gastrophryne > Gastrophryne carolinensis. The sequence goes on from CM051238.1 coordinate 261,492,487, forward strand.
TTCTTAGCAGCAGCGTCAGCTGCCCACTGACGCAACCAAACAAAGCGGCGCAGATGCACTACCACCCAGCCTCACAGCATCATCCATGGCAGTAAGGATAAATGCAACAAAATCAGAGCAAGAGGTAAGTAAGAGGGCCCTATAATCCTCCCTCCTCCTACCAGCCATAGCGCCATCACATAGACGCTTGAGCAGTTTAAGGGCAATAGCTGTGATGGCAGCAGCACAGGCCGGGCGCAGCCCAGCCCCCACACAAGTAAAAGCATGGCAGGCCAGCTGATCCATGCGCCGGTCCTCGCTGTCCCTCAGAGTGGTAGTGTCAGGGGAAGGCATGACCGAGGTATTGGACAGACCTAGCATGGGAGCGTCCACCTCAGGGACCGCTTTACTAGATCAGCAGGAAAGGGGTAACTCTTATCCAATCCCTTGGGCACAGTGGGCAGCCTGACGTTCCCACTCCTGAAGCACCATAGTAGTGAATTGTCCCGGCCCAGGGAACTCAAGACGCTGTTTATCAGGGCGGAAGAGCTCACCCTGCTGCTTCTTAGCCACTTCAGGGGGAGCAATGTGCAAAATGTCAAAAATGTGAGACAGCAGATTATCAGTGTCCTCAGGGTACCATGATTCCTCCCTGGACGCAGACCCAGGGTCACTATCGCAACACTCCTGCTGGTCCCCAGAGGAGTCAGAGTCCTGGAACAGTTCCCCTTCCTCTAGGGAATAACGTCCACCAGTGCCATCAAACTCCTCATAATTCTCTGTGGAGCGTGAGGGAGTGAAGTCAGGTGCCACTTCTTGCCAGAGGCCTTCCTAGGAACAGGCCCGGCAAGCTGCCTCTCAATGTTGGCCACACGAAGTGCCAGATCAGACTGTGACCCCCTGCTATTATTCCCCTCACTGGGGGCCAATTGCAGGAGTGGGGGGGTAGGCGACTCCGAAGGGGGCGCAGAGCTGGGAAGCGATGCAGGCAAACCAGCTTGGACACTTTGGGCGCACGGCACACACACCCTGACACTGTCACTCACAGGGGATACCTCACACATGGCACACAGCCGGGATTGCCCCAAAGGACCCCCAAGCACGCTATCCCCAGAAGCCTCCATATGGTGATTAACACAGGCGCAATAGGCCAGCACTGGGCAAAGGCTAATATAGCCACCCAGGATGCCCCCAGAAGTAAAAGGGGGGGGTGAGGGGGAGGAAGGAGTAGAGCTAGGAGAAACCACAACCCACTGGTATCCCGCCTGAAAGACATAAGTAAAAGCAACACATGAGCATCCTGCAGCACATGCACCACAAGACCAATAAAAAAAAAACCCCAAGGGGAACTCACGGACCAAGGAAATTGCATGATCACCAAGCCTCAGACTACTGGATGAAGCGACAGGAGGATACAGCACCGCAGCCAGAAAGGGAGAAAACCAGACATGCAGCTAATCCAAAATGGCGCCGGCAGAAGTACCTAGGGGGGCGGGCCGAGAGGGGACGGCGCGATACACGCCACCCCCCGGCCCCGCCCCCTCCGAACAGCGCGAAAACGGCACCCACGTGACCCCGCCGGCGCCGACTAAGCAAAAACGCAACAGGTTATATCGCCAGCCGCCGCGGAGCGCAGTACAAGGCGGCGTGGCGGCTAAAAAACACCAACAAAAGAAAACACTGTACACAGCAAAATACACCATAACTAACACCACTCGTCGCTACCACCCACCCCGCCCGAAGACAAGTCAAAGGGAGGGGGGGGGACGACGAAAGACAGCGGCGAGTATCCAGGCCAGGGGGGAGGGGGGGACCCTGAAGGTAAAGAAAAAGACAGTCCCCCAAAACTCTCCCCCTCAGAAGCCAGGACAGGAACTCTGCATCCCTGGTAGGCTCACCATAAAGCATATGGCCGGCTACCCTTTGTGGAACAGGGTCTGCGGCTTGGAGCAGCGCTCCTGGAGCACTTGACCCTAGTGCTCTTCTACCCTCACCCGATCCGTCAGCCAAGGCTGGGAGGCAGAAAGGGTCCAGAAACGGATGGAAATAGACTTGCAGGGCCGCAGGCTTGGTTGCCCCGCTCACCTGCGCATAGAGAGAGAGCCATCTTCTATCTTTGCAGTTTCACTGCAGGAAGATGCCACAGCTCTTCTGCAGTACACTGCGCCACCTTGTGGCGGAATAACCCAACTGTTATGAATACTGAAGCAGGCCGTGCCATGCAATAAGAAAAAGCACACAGCTCGCAAGGGACTCAGAGTCCAGTCAAGTAATAAGTAAAGTACACCAAGCACTATACACCAATAAAGCTTGTAGGGCAGGGAGGGCATAAGTCCCATGGGCATAAAGTGGTTTCCCCCCCCGCCCCATATAGGCTCACCATCAGCCTATGGCCGGCTACCCTTCAGGCAGGGTCTGCGGCCCAGAGCCTAGCTCTGCCAACGCCTGACCCCGGCGTTCATCCTACTACCTTCACCATCCCGGTCAGCCGAAGCTGGGAGGCAGTAGTGGGTCACGGGAACGGTGGCAATAAGGATGCAGCGGCCGACGGGACAGGAGGCTCCACTCAGCTGCAGTATCCAGGAGAGAGTATTCCAGATGATTCTCATGCAGGAAGAACACTGGGGAATCAGAGAGACACCTGTTTTTATAGGGGGCCGGGAGGAGCTACAGCTTTTGATCCTGCAGTCAAGCGCCACCTAGTGGTGGATTACCCAACTGTCATTACTTCTGGGACGACCTGGACTGGGTATAGTGAAAAGGGGAGTGCAAACTGTGCAACGGATCAGAGAAGACAGCTTTGCTAGCTTACTAAAAATTAAGAGGACCCACCCTCCCCCAATAAAGGGCACCTGGGCAGGATGGAGTGATTCCCACTTCGCTCATCATATGAGTGGGTTTATTTTTGTCCTTTACAGAGATTTTTCTTGCATTAAGAGTTTGGATTGTAGTTAGGGATCATTTTGTTCAAGCAAAACCTATGCTATCATGACACCTAAGGGCCTTGGAAAATTCAGCAGGCAGTCTCAGTGGCAATTTGAAGGAGAGAAAAGGAAAAGAAAAAAAGGCTCAAGGATGGGACAGACAGGAAAATGCAGCATACACAGCTGCAGCCAAAAGTGTGCCAAGGAAGAAGAAAAAGCACAATCTGTCTGGGCAACCTAGCAAGGGTATGCCTATTTTATTTAACGTGCAACAATCGAAAACAATAGATTAATAAATCAAGGCTCAGTCTCCTGCAATGCTGTTAAATTCTTTTGGACTCAAAACAACCTTGAGAATGTACAAGCAGCATCAAGTAGGCTGGATTTCTGCCAAACAACCCTGCCATTTTAAAAGGTGAACCAGTGTTTTATGAACATTCTGAAAGCATACAAAGTATACAGTCATTTCTAACTTTCAGAGCAAATCAATGCTTATTGACTGCAATAACCATTACAATCTCACACTCTGTGCGCTACTTTCCCAAGAGGATCAGTGCAGAGATGGGTTCATCACTTAAGAACCCTAAAAGGATTAAGGAATTTAACACCCCACCCCCCCCAAAGAAAATTCTGACAAGATGTGCAGCAGAATTGGCGGTTATATACATGCAATAAGAAAACAAAACCTTGGACTATATTATAACCTTCATAAACATTAAAGCAGACCAAAACCTTTGTGAGCCAGCCCTGGGGTATCCTTTTAGTGGGATGCCCCACTGTGTAAAACCACCAGTAAACTCACCTCACCCAGGCCACTACTGAAGCATTGCCCCAGGTACTTGGGCGTAAGGGGGGGGGGGGTGAGGTGGAGCACAAGGTGCCCCAGAAGGGTTCTGAAACGCTTTAAAAGGGACTGATCATACTCACATTTGCCCCCCACAGGTGATCGTGCTACTCTTGCTGAACAGTACAACCCCCCCTCTCCGCCCACCCAGATCGCTGGTTTGCATACAGAGAACTCAAGCCGCTGGCTCACACCCACGCCATCATTAAAAGGGGTTCTGCCATTGCCTCCCCATTCATGCGAGTTGCAGATACCACGCATTCAGCAATCTAAAAACTAAAAGTATTCCTATAGACAAAGATACTACCTCTCGCTGCAACACCAGTTCCTTCGTGTACATTGTTGCTTCCTCGCTAAACGGTTCACCCTCTTGAACTCCACCAGGAATATTTCTGGCACCTCTTGGACATTCAATACCTAATGGATTAAATAAAATTAGCAAATTAGACAGATACTTTGGTCAACCATTGTACTTTTCATAACAAAAAATACAATGCAACATATACATATATCCATACACAGGCCGTACATGAGGAAGAAAATAAAAGTACATACATGTGTACAATGAAATATTGGTTATAAGAATAGAAAAAACATTAAGAGTAAAAGTTATAGAATAAAATGTGGGACAAATTGTAATTTATGAGCTACCAGATGGGTTAGGGAAAGGTACCAAAGTGGACTGTTCTTCACATGCGGAGCAAGGGCAGATTGAATTTGCAGCAGTTGATTTGGCTGTGCTTAGTATGTGCATATCAGAGAGCTGCATCATCTTCACAACGGTGCAAGTTCAGCATGTCATTCATAAAACCTCCATCGCCGCACAATGGTTCCCGTCCTCCCAGCCCCCAGGTTCATTTATGCAACACTGTATGACATAGAACAGTGGTTCTCCTACTGAGAGGAAGAAGAGCAGGAGGAAGAGCAGGATGAAGAGCAGGAGGAAGAGGAGGAGGAGAGCAATTGCTAATGTTACCAAAATAAGTAGGTCATGGGCCTTGAAGCACTTTTTCAAGCAAGAAATAATATTTTACTGTTAGAATATTATAACAGACCTGCCAGACCCCATTTTTTGTTGCACCCTTGAATATTGTTGAGTATTTCATTGGGTACCCTTACCTCAGGTTGAGAAACCATGACACAGAAGATCCAGGGGGAAAGGAAGAAGAGATAAGACAGCATGCTTCTCCACATGCCAATTAACAGAAGAGGGAGACATGGTCGTACAGGGAAGATGCTGTAGCAAGCACGACCACAGGCATTACTCAGGTGATTTGTCTATGGCACAGCCAAAAAGTAGTGCCACCAACTTAATACCAGTCCCTTTCTGCAAGGAGGAGGAGATTTAGAGAAAGAAAATAAAAATAATATAAACACACATTCTTTGGTAGCTGGGAGAGGATACAGGCTATTTAACATTCTTGATGCAAATACTGGAGGTCACTTCAAGGGCATGCACATGAAGGGCAATAAAGCCCAGTGAATAAAATAAACCCAACCCCCCTCAAGTCATTAGTAATAGAAAATTGTCTTGTTTTAAGAAGGGTTTTTCTTTATTTCTCAGTGCAATGCATAATATGAAAACTGAAAGGTTATCGCTGATCCAAGGAGAATTTTTTATACAGTAACAATAATATAAATTTGATTTTTTATAGATGAAATCTATTTTGTTGTAGGAGAAAAAAAAAAAAAAAAAGACGCCAAAGTGGTAAGATGAACTGGAGAATACATCTATAAAATTCTGTGTCCACCACACAGCCAAATATGAAATGTGCAAAGGTGGTCAGAATGTGCCTGACATTTTAAAGTGTGAATGTGCTTTCACCATGCCAGAGAAATCATATAGTAGTTTTAATACATACAGATTTTTGCTAAAGGAGAGCACCAGGTGACAAACTGTAAAAGCAACACATGTAAAAGTCACTAGTCAATGATTTTCCAATATGCCTAGATTTGCGTTATTAAAAATATCAGCTATGTGTCAACGCTAACATTCACAGTGGGCGAAATAAATTGCTTAAAAAGGTATCCGGTAATTATAACAATGCCCCCCTTTGTGAATTGCCCATAGCACTTGCTGTTATGTACAGTAGTTTGTATAAAGCGTCTGTCACGGCGTATGGTAAACAAAGTCTAAACACAGACTAACATCTCAGACTACCAAAAGAGTGCAGAGGATCTCAATTCGAAAAAAATTCAAGCTAAAATCTTTAAAGCTATTCAATATGAGCTCCGCTTTCTTGCATGGATAAAATGTATATACAATTCTGAAGTGGACCAAGTACCACCACTTTCTAATCAAGGCCCCAAAAAAGGGAGGGAATCCTGGAAAAGATTTTAGGTAGAGAGTAAATATCTGTTAATTGCCCAGTTCCATTGTTTCATATTTTACATTGTTACATGTTTGGGACATGGCATACAGTTCATAGCCAGGACATCACAGTAAACCACAACTCCTGCAGGTTCTGACAGCGAACTATAACACAGAAATTAAAAAGCTCTACTAGATTTAAGACCAAGGACCTGGGGAAAAAAAATCCCCACGAAGAGAGGCTCCACTCTCTGGGAGGAAACACACTGAACAGATGTTAAAACCCCACCCCTTCCTCTCTAACTCAGTCTTAAGCAAGTAAAATAAAGGTAAACCGTGGGACATGGGAGGGAACTAAGGGTTGTCATGAAGGATTCGTAGAAAACATTTTTTTACAAGTGTAACAGGGATTTTCTCCCTTCATCCTTCATAATGACCCATGGAGAGGATTAGGCAAGTAATTATATTTTGGGAAGCCGGTAGGGAGACCATTCTACCAAGGGCCTGAAGCTTTGCCGACTGTAGATCTAGTCTATAGTGTTTGAGGAACGTGTGGGGTAAAGGCAATATTGCTGCTTTACAGATCTGTTCTAGAGAGTTACCTGTCCTTTCTGCCCAGGAATCTGACATGACTCTGGTTGAATGCACAGAAACCCGAGGAGGAGAAACTCCTCTGGATATATAAGCTGGCATAAGAGTCTGTTCAATCCATCTGGCTATAGTAGCCTTAAAGGTAGCTAGGCCTCTTCTATTGCCGAAGAAAATTATCAAGAGCTGTTCCGCTTTCTGCCATTCTCTAGATCTTTCTAAATAAAGTGTTCTTCCCACATCTAAAAGTGAAAGGCCCTCTTCTGTTCTGGCTGCAGATGTCAAGAGCACTAGGTTTTGGAACCTGTTAACGGATGTAGCAAATGTTGGCAAAACTAAAAGGGTCAGGTCTCAGTAAGGCCTTATCTGGAAGAATTGTGCAGTAAGGCTGATAAAACTTGCAGCTCACTTAACCATCTAGTCGAAGCTAAATTTCAAAAAGCCACTTATCTGGTACTTATCTGGTACTTCCTCCAAAGGCTCAAATGGAGGTTCCAGTGGTCCTTTCAACACTATGGATAAGTCCCATGTTCGAAATCCTTTAAAAGGGTGCTGGATTGATTGATTAGTTGATGCTGCCTAAATTGGCAGTCCAGAAAGACTAATAATGCTAAAGTCTGAGCCTTTAGTATACTTACTGCCACAGTCCCTTCTCAAACCCTTCCTGCAGGAATTCGAGAACTGCTGGTATCTAGCGGTAGTCTAGTTGCTTCTCAAAATAAAGAAAAAACATTTCCAACATTTGTTAGATGCGTCTAGTGGTCAATTTGCAACGGTCTTCTCAAGATCCATGCTTTTAGTTGAAGCATGCGTGTTCTGGATGCAGAGTGGGACTCTAGATTACTTGAGTCGACTTAGAAAATATGCAATCATGTTTAGGGTACCCTTTAAATGAACTGCTGATATTGAGATCAGTGGAAAGGACTTGGTCCGCCCTGTTGATTTAGGTACGACATTGAGCAGATCTGTGCATCTCTGTCTGAGATTTCTGAAAAAAATGATCCAGTGCCAGCTTAACCGCCAATAGTTCCCTGGAGTTGGAGGATTGGCTTGCTATGTATCGTGGTCACTTTCCCTGGACACTTGGACTGTCCCAGTGGGCTCCCCAACCCCAGGAGCTGACATCTGTTATAACTACAGGTTTCCTTTGTTTACACTATCTTCCTTTCTTTGGTATCCCTGGATCTATCCACCAATGGAGACTTTGTAGGATGTCTTTCTCCATTCGGACTACCTGATCCAGCAAGTCTGGGCATGTACCAACAAGATAGGAGGAATCTCTGCAGGGTTCTCATATGGAGTTGATCCCATGGAACTGCCGGGATTTTCACTGAGGAACCTTTGATGACCTGGGAGCATGGAATATGAAGGTAAGCATCTTTGATGTCCACTGAAGTCATGAAATCCCCTTGGTGCAGGGAACTGATGGCAGAGCGCAGAGTTTCCATGCGAAAGCGCCTGCCCCTCACAAACTTATTGAGGATCTTTAAGTCCAGGATGGGCCTGACAGAACCATCCTTTTAGGGTACTGTGAATAGGTTGGAATAAAAGCCCTTGCCATTTTCTCCTAAAGGGACCTGGCAGATGATCCCCAGCTCCAGGAGGCCTTGCACTGCTTGCACTAGCTCCTGAGCCGACACAGGGTCCTGAGGAATCCGGGATCTGATGAACCTTGAAGGGGGATCAGCAGCAAACTCCAACTTGTAACCGGAGGACACTACCTCCTGAATCCACCGGTCTGAGACATGAAGCTTCCAGACGTGAGCAAAGTGCTGCAGCCGTCCCCCCACCCGGATGGGTGAGGGCGCCCCATCATGCCTGAGGGGGCTTAGGGGAGGATTTAGCTTCGGGACCCCAGGAGGAGCCAGGACATCCACGTCCTCTGCCTCTACCCCAGAAATCTCCCCGGGCCCCAGGGAAAGAAACCCCCCTTCCCTGTCTTGTACCACAGAAAGGGGAGGAGAAGGAACCCTGACCCCGAAAGGGCAGAGATTGCCGCCTGCGCTGGGGTAACCTGCCTCCCTTAGCAAAGAGGTCCAGGCGGTCCCCAAACAGGCGCAGTTCTTTAAAGGGAAAACCAGCGAGGGCCTTCTTGGCAGCAGCCCACTGGCGCAGCCAAACCGAGCGGCGTATAGCCACCACGAGGGCAGAAGTTCTGGCACACATTCTGATGGTGTCATCCAATGCCGATAGGACAAAATTTACAAAAACATCACAACTGGAGAGTGCATTAAACACCTCACAAGGCAAATCATCAGGGGCACTATCAAGCATATTTCTGATAAGGGTTCTAGTGGCCACAGCAGTAATGGCAGAGGCACCGACCGGGCGCAGCGCCATCCCCGCACATGCAAAGGCGCGGGATGCCAGCTGATCAATACACCGGTACTCAGCATCCCGAAGGGTAGTAGAATCAGGGGAATGCATGACAGAGGTGCTGCATAGTCCTAGGATCGGGGCATCCACCTCGGGGGGGGGGGGGGGGGGGGTGACCAACATTTAACCACCTCAGCAGGAAAGGGATACTTCCTATCCCAACTTTTTGGAACCCCGGGAAGTTTACTGGGGCGCTCTCATTCCTTGAGCACAAGGTTATGGAAATGTGCCTGCTCGGGAAATTCCAAACGTGATTTTTTTGTATGGAAAAGCTCCCCTCTTTGCCTGGGAGCCGCAACAGGGAGAGAGATGGACAGAACCTCAAAAATCTGGGTCAATAATCTGTCAGTGTCATCCGGGGCCCAGGGGTCAGAGCCAGAATCGTCATGAACCCTTGTTCTCTCATCAGATGAGCCTGAATCAGAAAAGAGCTACCCTTCATTAGACTGGGTATAGCCACAAAGATTCAAAAACTCCTCAGTTCCCATAGGGAAAACAATGACATTAGGCGTCACGTGCCGCTTCTTAGCAGGGGCCTTACGCGCTAAGGACTTAGCAATCAACTGCTCAACAGTAGCCAGTCTCAGAACTCAGCAGGAGTGAGATTTAAGCTTGGGGGAGTAGGTGAAGTGAAACGAGGTGCCGCCACTGGCAGGCCAGATTGCAATGCAAGCACCTGCTCAGCACAGGGTACACAGACCCGCGCCTTGTCAGCGTTAGCATGAGGCTGCCCACACACTACACACAGCCGGTCTTGTCCCAAAGGGACCCCGGTCACATTATCCTGGGATGCCTTCATCTGGCGATTATAGCAGCATTAAACGGTGATAGGGAATAACGCTATGTAGCAACCCTGGATGCCCCAATAACCCGCTAGGGAAGTGGGAGTATAATTTTTACAAGGCCTACAAGCAATATACTAAAACAGGGCCGGGAGAAGCCAAGAAGGGTTCGTTCCGCCTGAAAGACATAAGCAGACAAGACCTTAAGTACATCGTAACAAAAGTGAAGGCAATAAAGCCAGCCGCGAAGGCACTTACGGGCCGCGGTAGGTAGGATTCTGTCGCGCATAGGCCAACCAAGTAGGAAAGATGGCGTCGGTATACCTCGAGGGGAGGGCCAGTAACAGCGATGACGCAGAGCGCGCCAAAGACGGGCCCCGCCCCCCGAAGAGTATGAAGCCGGAACGGCCAACAGCCAATGATGGCGCACCAGCGCCTAAGGTAACGCCGCCGCCAAGCGCGGAACCAACTCAGCGTGCAGCGGCAAATTTAAAAAGCAGTAAAGATGAGTCAGCGTGGCGGCTGACACAAGAATAAAGGCATGTGAAAAGAGAAAGCACAGACTGCATAACATACATATCTATACACACACTCCCCCCCCCCCCCCCTTTTCCCCCGAAGACTACAAGGAGGATGAGGGAGGACGGCGGCCACTTAATTAGGGCCCACCGATTGACAGGGGCAAGGGGCACTAGTGCGGGAGGGGCATCCCATAGAGGCTCACCATAAGCCTGAACCGCCTACCCTTTGGTGGGGGATTGCGGTGGAGCAGCGCTCCTAGGCACCAACAGCGGTGTTGTCTACCTTCACCCGACCAGCGCAGCCAAGGCTGGGAGGCATATTACTAGCGGAACGGGTGGGAATAGTCCTACAGGGCCACAGATTAATAACCCCGCTCACCTGCGAGTAGAGAGCCAATTTCTCGTCCTTCGCAGCCAGACTGCAGAGAAATTCTGGGGATTTGTGGGAGGTCCCTGGGTATTTGAGGGGCCGGGAGGAGCCTATTTTCAATGTCTCTGCAGTCCAGTGCCATCTGGCGGAGTATATCCAACTGTAAGTATTAGATTTGGAGCAGGACGTACTGTATACTAAGAATATACTCTGTATTTAGAGAATTTAAATATGTCCCTCCTTAAAAACAGAACATACATGGTAGCAGCAGTAGTTTGAGAGCAACTATGACCCAGTTGCTCAGTGTGCCTGCTGTGAATATAGTTATGTCCTTTGTCCAAGACCCACATAACCAGTTTCTGGGCTATGCAGATTGGTAGTCAAACATTGGCCAGCAACATGTCTCAGTTTCTCAGTTTCTTGCCATTAGCTATTGTACAATCAAGCATAGCTGTACATGGAAAATAAAGGATTATGCACCTAAGAGCAGCTTAAGTAGTGACATGAAAGTAATTTAGTTCCTTTCTCTTCCAACCTCTGAGGCACCCACTGGGCCTTACACTATTCTGTGTATACTATACACTATTGTGTGTATACTATTAGCATCGTCTGACAACTGGTAATAAGCAAACCACCTAACTGCAGTTACAACAATCAATTGTCCTCTAGTGAAGCTTCCATTATAATATTGTATAACTTATGTGAAAGTAGGCCACAAAAAAGTTCTCTGGAATTTTGGGAAGTATGCATTTAAATGGTGCTACAGGTGAAAACACAGACTAACCATTTACAATATACCAAAAAAAGGGATAACTGATTTAGGACCTGACATGAACATAACCAAAACAGAGGGGGGTTATTTAAAGGACACAGCCTTGAAATTCAAAAACTACTTGTTGAATGACAGGCTAATATAAGGGCCTCAGTGAAAGATTAAAAGTAAAGGGAAGGTCTTGTTACCAATGTATAAGGGACCGATATTCTAACAGAATTCCATTTGCTTGGCTCCAGGCCATTACATTTCCATTAGGGAACCTAAGATTTTGGCTAAGGCTTGGTGGAATATATATATATATATAATAAAAGGCTTTTCCCTTCCATCTCTTGCAGAGCAAGTCATATGGTTTTGTCACTCAGCCTTAAAAAAAAAAAAAATCATGCAACGAGCCGCAAGATTAAAGGATAAATGGGGTTACAGTGAAGCAAGGAGACAATTTATTAGGTAATTGGTTTAAAGGTGGGAGCAGTTAAAAGATTGGACATACAGTAATCTCACCTTAATAAACTCACCTTAATAAACAGAGAAAAAGAATGTGTCCAACACCTTGCAAATCAAAATAAAGGCAGGAATGTTCTTGATTTGCATAAATTAATGGACTCCTTATACATTACCCATAATTATATATCAACTAAAGCACCTTTTCATTTAAACAAAAGTCCATTTGTAGTCTATAAAGTAAGAAAAAAAAAAAAAAACACTAAAATGTTGGGCCAATGGATTACAGCAGATCACAGTATATTGTAGGTTACTGTGGAAAAAGATTTACAATACCCCCTGGTGCTTCTGGACAACAGAAAAGCATACATTTCAGGAGCTCCTGGTTATTAGAAAAACGATGGAAGTGAAATTTGACCTACACATTTTAAAAGTGCCCCCAATTCCTACGTTCATAGAAATCCACAAAAAAAGAACAGAGGTAAAAAAAAATGTTTTTATAAGATTAAGGCTTGCGGAATAAACATAACGGCTCCTCTTGTCACTTGTTGACTTGCGTTTAAAAGATGCCAGGGCCAGCCGCCAGCCTTGCCCCTGGGGCACCAGTTGAGAAAACCCTTAACCATTGCTATGAACTCTATTCTATCTCCCTTAAAGTACCAACTTAACCAGGCTACCAGAGCAACACCATTTTAGAGACACTTAGGGTCAACCAGAACACCCCGTGCAAAGCAAGTTGGAATAAAACTGCCCCAAACAGTCGACCGTTCTTAGTTTTATAGTATATTCTAAGCACGGTGTGTGAGAGTGCGGGGGGGGGGGGGGGGGGTCCAATACAGCATCTGCAGTGTGAGACTGACTGAACAGAGACATCAGGGAGGAATTCATAGATGCTATTACTATTATATCAAGTTATCGATTGATCCATTCAGTGAGTATAAGGAGTTTACAGTTGGGGAACAGGTGTTGTATTACTGCACTGAAGGTTGGCCATGGGGTCTCTACAGGGAAGGGACATGGAGTCTTACCTTCATTTTACCTTTAAATGAACTAAACCAAGGGATTCTGACCATCTCAGGTTGTGGTCCACATAAGTGGGCTTAACCTTTAAAATGATTCATTTATTTCAAAGCAAGCCTCACACCACACTACAAAAAGATGTCCAAAACAAAAGAGCAAAAAATTAGTGATCTGCTTTTCATTACATACATAAAGATGTTTTCATGTGTTACATAATCAAACTGATCTATTGCTCAAAGCGGACCAGTAGTCAAAAATGATTTAAACCAGAACACCACAACAAACAGTGCCCTTATGCATCCTTTCCCAGGGCAACAGATTGCTGCACATAAAAATTCATTTATCTTTTTCTAACTCTTGCTGTAGTAAATTTTAGAAACATGCGGCTCACGCATTTGGAGACCACGTGCATAAAGGGCGTGCAACTGGGCTTCCTGTCACTGTGCATTGTCTGTTATGTCAGTAGAATCCAGGTAGCAGCATGGTTGAGATGCTGGGAGAAGAAGCGCCAAAATGGTCGCTAGCTTTCTTTTCCAACTGAGCCAGGCTGTTGGTCTGGTTTAAGTAATACTATTAGACCGCAAACTGCTTTAGTTGAGGACTGAAAGAAAAACTTCTGTTTAACTGATTAAATCACATTTACGTTGCATAAATAAATTTTCAAGTTTGTAATTAAACTGCAATTTGTACACTTGGAAAACATTTGTTCATGTAAACTTCAGAATGTAAGATCTCTTTGGAGTAGAGACGAAGTAGCATATATGCATAGCAGCCAGCCAACAAATGCTAATGGGACGTGCTCCTTAAACAGCCCTATGATGAGCAGAAAGGAGAAAGTAGGGCTTGCCCCACTTTCGCTCCTGCTGTTAATCAATAATTCTATTACAAAATGTGCATAAAACAGTCTCTGTGGGATCAATTATCTGTGTGTCACCAAGCACCACAACTCTTCTACTTCCTCTGGTTCCTTAAATACTACAAGAATGAAGCTTTATTTTCCAATGCATTGGAAGTGGGGTCCATACATTTCAAACCACATACTTTTCAAATCTGTATACTTGGAGATAGACCCAAATTCCATTTGAGTATAGGGGGGGAAAAAGCATCTTGCCGAGAGTCGGGCACTGCATGCCTACCTGCTTAGTAACTGGAGCGTTCGTTACTTCTCACAATGACTGACAGCTCAGTAGCTTGGTGAAGCACAAAGTATAGTACTTCCCTTCTGGAATGGAACAGGTGGGTAGTGGCAATCAGATCATTTCAACTTTAGGAAGCAGTTGAAACTAAACTCTTTAGCACTGTTAAAGCATCCAAAACATTGTGTAGCAGAGGGAGAGGCACATCACTTATATTGATGTCTAGTACCGGGCTACAAAGAATGTCGAGAACTACAGGAGAAGCATCAAAAATTAGGGGAGAACAGGAATTTGTTATCACAAGTCTAATGGGGTGGACTGGAGCCGAGCACAACGATAGCCGCTTCCTCGATCAGCTCTAGCTGTGGGTGTGCCCGTGCAGGCCATTCTGAAGGACCTGGAGAAGGCAAATGTTGCAGATAGAGGCATGCTGGGGATGGGGACACAGCGACAAGATCAGACGATCTGTGGATGTAGATTAAAACTAGGCCTTCGGCCACTAGCCTGCCCACAGGGCATCCTACACAGTACGTGAACCCCCCCAAGGCACCAGTGCATTAGTATGCACCACATAAAACGCTGTTCGGAGGAGCCCATTGGCAGTGGGAACTATCGAAAGGTAAGTGAAAGTGGGAAATCTGGGGGGTTTCACAAGGGGGCATCCTACAGCGGGGCAGGGACCAATCACCCGAATAATCAAAATCTCGACAATTGGCCTACTTTAAAGACAATGTTCAGAAATGGGTTCCCAGTGATGGAAGGAAATTATGCATGTAACATTCAAACGCTTATTACAGCCGGCCAATATACGGGCATGAAGGGTCACAGAAGAGACAAAAATACACTGCAAAATAAATCCAGATACACATGAGAGCCACAAGATGGTAAATGCAAGACGATTCACCAGTTATGACTGGTAACGCTTACATGATTAACATTAAAAGCTATTACAGTATATACCCATATATATTGTTTTTTTGATTCAAAAGGTTAAGAGTCTTAATTCAGTTTTAGCAAGAACACCTACACAATGACTCATTCTCCATTACAGCAACATTGTGACTGAGCAGCCATGGCAGGAAGCAAACAGTCTTTCATAAGAAAGTCAAAGGTAAGTTCGTTACGGTCCTTCACTCTGAATAAGAGTCTATCTTATATGTTCCCACACCCTGTACATAAAGATTGCCCACATTAAAAATCATCCTACTTGCATCTACTGCATGTTATGAGCCTTTAAACATCCAAGATGGCGGCTCATGGAACATCAGGCAGCCTGCAAACAGGAAGTGCCTTCTGACTGTGCTGCTCGGCATTCTGGGACTGCTGACCTTTTCCTGACCCCAGCTCTGCTCTGTCTGAGCAAAGCACAGCTATAACCCGCTCCCCTGTACTTTATCCCACTCTCCTCTCCTCAGTAAGTGTGATGCTTCTGATTCAAGATGGCAGCACCCATATCCTAAAGTCCTGAACAGAGTTGCAGCCCAGTGGGGGAAAGAATAAGTAGTAAATGACTAAAAACTTATTAATTTTAGGATTCTGGGGAATCGTTTAAGGGTGTGGGCTTTTCAATAAATCATGGTGAAGGTCCGGTTTAAAGTCTCCACACCAGTTACCAAGGAAGGCTTCACTCTGGCAGTAGGAAAGAATGGCAATTTTAAATGTAAAAAACAGTTTTAGTCCACAGTATATTACAAAACCGCTCAGAAAAAAAACAGACCTAGACTTTGTTTCAGAAAAAAATGATAAAATTCTTTAAGTGTGGGGAAAAAAAAACTTGGATACCTGGTAACTTTTTTTTCTAAACATCCGAAAGGGCAGCATACGCCTGAGACCTCCGGGCTCCTCCCACCAAGGGGAACACGTGACAACCAGCCAGAATAAATTTTTGACTCCTCCCTCCATTCCCCAGTTGTTGTAGAGATCTGAAAGAGAAAAGATCTGAAAGAGAAAAGAAACAGACTCTAATCTATAATCCATACATAAATCAACTCCACAGAAAACAAGGGAGGGAAGCCAGCGTATGCTGCCCTTTCGGATGTTTAGAAAAAAAAAAAGTTACCATGTACCTAAAAGTATTCTCAAAACATCCTTCCGGCAGCATACACCTAAGAGATAAAGTACTACCTCGTTGGGTGGGAAGAACAGAAAGGAGGATACCTCTGCCACAAGACTGATCCTTCTAGGACAGAAGATCCAACCCATAGGGTCCAGCAAAACAACACCTTGCTGAGGACCAAGCAACTGCAATAGCTCGCCTGCTCAGCCCAAGATGTAGCATCACCTCTTATCAAATGAGATGTGATACCACAAGGCCTGATATAAACTAGAAAAGCCAAATCCTGTAAAAGTCGACTAGACACTTCGTCCTTACTCAGAGTTACACCGTCCATGAACCCACAGCTGGGTCTCCCTAAAAAGGTACTTCCCAAATATGTATAAAAATATCATATTGAAGCTTCCTCATCAGAACCGACAGAAGGAACATTCCTAGCATCTAGCAAAATCCGATGAGAACTAAAAAAGCAAAAGCTCCAATCTCAAAATACTGGGTCTGGGAAAAAAGGCTCAAAGGGGAACCCCTTGACTCTGAACGAATAACTTAACCCCAAAGTTGTTTGGGTAAAAATAAGGACTAGTCCAGGGCTAGAGGTAACCTAGGGTTAGAATTAGAGGTGGCCTAGAGACCCGAATGGATAACACCAATCTAACCGTAAAGTGCATAGGCTAGACTGAAACACCGTGCAAGGGCTGAAGTGTCCGACCCTACTGCCGGATCCAGAAAAAAATTTTGGTCAACTAGTGACTACTTGCCGAGGCAATAATATAGATCCGAACGATCCCTTAGAAGACCCTAGAATAGACGTACCAATTCTGACTCCCTCAAATGAGGGCATTCAGAAAAAAAAAAACTGCCACATGATGCAACATTCCTACAGCTGAATGAGACTCAGGTCTTAATCTAATCCAAAAAGGATTTCTAATGCGATCCCCATTCAGCGATGAACCTCGTTCTCTCCTGATGGTTAATGTATGCTACTGTCGTAGCATAGTCTAACCTCATCTGTCATTCTTCGCCACGGCTCCCTAACCCCAAGCAGAGGTATCTGCAGTAAACCAACCTCCCTTTTGGGGTCCCAGCTATAGCCTCCCTTGACCGAGACGTGGAACCTTATCTCCCCACTCATTCCGGGAGCCGTACCAGCTGCTCAGGACATGTACCTCATAGTACTTAAAAGCAAGCGACATCACCTTACAGCGGGAAAACCAATGTGAACAGTCCTAACACCCTCATGATTAGTGTTATAGGAGATGCTGAACTGGCACAAAGGAATCAATGGTTTCCTGAAGGGCCAAAACCCTTTGAGAAGGAAAAAAGTTGTTGACTTCCGACCAATAAATTATCATCTGAGAGGGAACCAGACTAGAACCCTAAAGGTTTAGAATCCAACCGAGCTGAAACAGCTCAAACTGAACCGAGACTCTAAGGCATCTTAATCTTGAAGTGGACAAAAAAAGTAGCAGATTGTCCAGGTCAGCCGCCACAGACTCCTCTCAGTCTGACATGCCCGCAGTTTTAGCCCCAAAATCCTTGTAGAATTCTTGGACTGATCCCAGCCCGAAAGGGAGCAATAAATTGGAAGCGCAATATCCAGCTCCGTCTTTACTGCGAATCCGAAAAATGATTGAGCCCGAGACGGAACCCGCCAGGCATTCCCCAGACCTATTAAGACCATAAGACAACCCCAAAGAAGCATGCCTATGGAACAGACAAAAGGCAGAATTAATCTTCCTACAAAGCCTCCACCACCAGAAAGAGGAATAAACCCCTTCCTTGCTGGTGAGGGGGAACTGGGATATGCCCTGGCTCCGAAGGTTAGCCAACTTCTGAATATCTGATCGTTCTTCCAACTTCACGGAGGACAGACCAAGACTCTGACCGTGTGGTACCAGTAAATTCCACGTGAAACCCTCTTTTATGCCTCTGGAATGAAAGGGGCAACACAAGGTATTCAGGCCCCAACCTGAGACATGGCATCATAGCTCCTCGGGTTTGGGTCAATAGGTTCCAAACCGAGTGGAACCTTTAAAACCCTCCTTACTAGCAGAAGAGGTAGAGGAGGACAGTATCCCCTGGTTCATTAGCAGCGTCCCTGTATGAAAGGAGCATCTAACCAAATGAGCTGCAAAAGAGCATTTCCTTCAAGAGGCGGCCCAGATTGGGCAGAATATATATGTTCTTATTGGTCGTATACCCGAATCCGCCCGAACAGAAATATTACTAAAAGAATTTTGCACAGGACTCATCTTTGACCCAATATCCTCAGACCCGGGTCCTCTACCAGAGAATGCTGTGAACAGATACGTCACAGCCATGTACTTTGTTCCCAAAAAAACTAACAGCACTTGACACCAAAAAAAACATAGCTGAAAAAAGGGATTTCATAATCCCCCTAGACCAGTCCTTTTCAACAAACAGTCCTTCCATTGTTGAAGCAGAAGGCCAAACTTCCGATCATACAAATGGAAGCCAATAGGTCCAAATATTAGATTCCACTTGTCAGACCTCTTAGAGCAGTGAATCATTATCTAGGAGATCGCAAAGGACCCAAAATCTTCAAAGGCTAACCCTGCTCTTCTAGAGACTTTGGCACAAAAGACCTACAACTTAGGGCATTTTCCCAAAACTCTGAATCTTCTTCCGTAAAAGGATATGCAAGTTAAAGACCGCGTGACCCTACTTAGGGTCCAAGTATTGACCGGGCCAGATATTGCTTAATTCTCGAGATCAGATGAGCAACCACACTCAGGGTGGCGTGAACATAGGTCAAGAAAATCTATTTCCCAAAATAGATCTTTCAAATCATTCATAATCATATCCTTCAAGAATAATGAGAAGGAATGAACCTGAAGAGTCAGGTGTCAAATCTGGAAAAAACCCAACATTACATTTTGGGCCTGAATCCTTAACTTCTATCCCAAGGATAGGAAAAATACCATTTTGCGAATAGTCACATGTAAAATGGGTATTATAAGTATGTCACACACCCCGCTTCAGATAGTCATTACACTTGGGTTATACCGACCTGTATAGGGCGATCTTGCAGAGATGTCATGAAAAAAAGGGAGCCCCTCCCGGTCCATAAATACCTGGTACGTCCCACTCATTCCCCATTATTTAAGACAGCAGTAAAGGGACCAGGAAGAGCCAAAATAACCAGTAACAGTAAAAAAGGTTCACCATATAAAGGATCCAGAATACCAAAGGGCGGGGTGAAGCAGGGTGTGTGACATACTTATAATACCCATTTTACAGGTGAGCATTCACGAAATGGTATTATTCCAAGTATGTCACACACCCCGCTTCAGACAGTCATTACACTTGGGACATCCAATAGCAGTGTCCATAAAGGGCGGGGATCCAAAACAAGGCAACAATGCACAAACTTAAACCACTGCAGCTTGCAGAACTTTGCGGCCAAAAACAGCATCCGCTGAGGCCCGCACATCAACCTTGTAAAACTTGGAAAAAGTGTGAATGCAGACCAAGTAGCAGCCTCTGCTCAGTAGCCTCTGCTCAGCAGAGGCCTGATGCTGGAAAGCCCAGGACGCCCCAACAGCACGAGTAGAATGAGCAGTAACCCGAAAAGGGGGAACCTTCCCCTTGGCAGAATAGGCCCCAACAATGGCCTGGCGAATCCATTTACTAATAGAAGACTTGGCGGGAGCCAAACCTTTCCTAGGCCCGGAGGGCACCACAAAAAGGGCGTCAGTCCTACGAAAAGAGGAAGTAGCCACCAAATAGTACTTCACGCAGCAAACATCCATCCAGAGAATGCAAAACCCTCTCCTTGTCATTGCTGGGCTTAGGACACAAGGAGGGTAGAACAATGTCCTGATTAAGATGAAAAGCAGAGACCACCTTAGGAAGGAAATCTGGCTTGAAGCGGAAAACAACCTTGTCCTGATGCCTCTCAAAATAAGGAGCCTTAATGGACAAAGCCGCCAACTCCGATATACGCCCAACGGAAGTGATGGAAACCAAAAACGCAACCTTCTGAGTAAGCGTAGAAAGAGCAATATCCTGCAAAGGTTCAAAAGGAGGACCCTGAAAGGCAGAGAGAACCAAATTCAAATCCCAAAGGCTTCCTAGGAGGCCGCACATGCGTAACCCAATGGAAAAAGGTCTTAACCAGAGGATGAAGAGCAAAAGACTTTTGAAAGAAAACCGCCAGGGCAGAAACATGCCCTTTCAGTGTACTAAGCTGCAAACCTAGGTCCAGACCATGTTGCAGAAATTCCAAGACCCTAGGGATAGAAAACGCCCTGCAAGGCAAGGTCCGGACCTCACACCAATCAATATAAGACCTCCAAATCCTATAGTAGATGGCAGAGGAAGACTTCTTTCTAGCCCTAACCAGAGTCTGAATGACAGCATCAGAAAGACCTTCCTCCCTCAAGATGGAGGTTTCAGCAGCCACGCCGTCAAAGCCAGCGTTGGTAAATTGGGGTAGAGCAGTGGACCCTGAGTGAGCAGATCTGGCAGAAGCGGCAGGTCTAACTGATCCTCTGCCAACCTTACCACGTCTGCGATCCAAACCTGTCTTGGCCATCTTGGAGCCACCAGAATTGCTGATGCGCCCTCCAGGGCCAGCTTGCGCACCACTTTGCCCACCATGGGAAACGAACAGGTACAGAAAACCCAGATCCCTCCAGTTCAGCGACATGGCATGGCATGAGCCAGCGGATCCCGCGAGAGAGACAAATGGCGGAAGCTTGTGATTGTTACGTGAGGCAAAGCGGTCCACCTCCGGAGTCCCCCACCGGTGGCAAAGCGACCAAAACACCTTGGGGCTGAGCGACCATTCCCCCCAGCGAGATGAGCACCTGCTCAGGGAGTCCGCCTCCGTGTTCTCCACTCCCGGAATGTACACCGCCGAGATGCACGGGACATTGCTCTCTGCCCAAGCCAGGATCAAGGACACTTCCCTGAGGGCACGCCTGCTGCGAGTTCCTCCCTGGTGATTGATGTAGGCGACCGCCGTCCGATTGTCCGACCGAACTTGAACCGGTAGGCCTCTCAACTGATGAGTCAAGCGAGCCAGAATCAACCTGATGGCTCTCAGCTCCAGAACATTGATGGGATCGTGAGCCTCCTGAGGCCCCCCCAGTCCCTGAAACTGAAGATCCTTCCAAAATCCCCCCCAACTTGATAGGCTGGCATCCGTGGTGACCGTCTCCCAACGAGGGGTCAGAAAGGATCTGCCCCTCATCAGATTGCTCGGTTCCAGCCACCACCGAAGGGAATGCCGAACCCGGGGGGACATCAGAAAACACTGATCCAATGACAACGGGGACCCGTCCCAAGCCGCCAATAGATGGAGCTGGAGTGTCCTTGTGTGAAACTGGGCAAAGGGAAGCGCCTCGAACGATGCCACCATCAATCCCACCAGTCGCATTCCCAGCCGGATGGACGGGCAAGGGATGGATAGAAGACGCTGAGTCAATTCCTGAATCAAAAGAACCTTGGGCTGGGGGAGGAACACCCTGGACTGAGAAGTATCCAGAGACATTCCCAGGAAGCCACCACCCTGGACGGAGAGAGGCAGGACTTGGGATAGTTGATCACCCAGCCGAATCTCTCCAGGGTGGCTACCACAGTCCTGGTGTCTAGCTCCACCTGGCCGAGAAAGGATGCCATAATAAGAAGATCGTCCAGATAAGGCACGATGCGGATACCCTGGGCTCTGAGGAGGGCCATCACCCCTGCTAGCACCTTGGTGAAGACTCTTGGAGCCGAGGTAAGGCCAAACGGAAGGGCCACAAACTGAAAATGCCGATCTTCCACCACAAACCTGAGAAATCTGATGCGCCGGGAAGATTGGAACATGCAGATAAGCATCCTTGATGTCTAGACCTCATGAAGTCCTCCTGCCGAAGTGAGCTTATGGCAGAGCGCAGAGTTTCCATGCAGAACTTCCTGGGACGGATAAACCTGTTTAGAAACTTCTGATCCAGGATGGGACGAACAGAGCCATCCTTCTTGGGCACCGTGAACAGATTGGAATAGACTCCCAGGCCCCGGTCCGAGGGAGGCACCGGGCAGATGACTGCCATGCCCAGGAGATCTTTTACTGCCGCCCGGAGCCCCTGCGCGGCCAGAGGATCCAAGGGCACGCGAGACCTGAAGAATCAGGGAGGAGACCGGATCTCGAACTCCAGCTTGTAACCGGAAGACACCACTTCGCGAATCCATCCGTCCGAGACCTCCTGGTCCCAGACATGGGAGAAGTGTTGCAGCCGCCCCCCCCCCCACCCGAGAGGGTGAGGGCGCCCCCTTATTGCTGAGCCAGCTTAGCAGCGGCTTTGGGCTTGGAGCCCTAGCTGTAACCTGGACGGGCACGTCCTCTTCCCGTGCCAGGAATCACCTCTGGAGGGGAAAACAGGCGATCCCCGTCCAGCTCTGGCCCCACGAAAGGAAGGGGTAAATGCAGCCGCCCCCCGAAAGGGACGACGTTGCTTCTTTCGCTGAGGTAACCTCCTTTGGCAACCAAATCCAATTTTTCTCCAAAGAGCCGCAAGCCCAGAAAGGGAAGAGCCGTAAGAAACTTTTTGGACACAAAATCAGCCGCCCACTGGCGCAACCAAACCGACCGCCGAATTGCCACCAGCAAGGCTGAAGTTCTACTACACATCACCAAGGTGTCGTCCAGGGAGGCTAACACAAAAGACAAAAATAATTCACACCGCTTTAGGGCTGTGAACTCATCGCTAGCCGGGTGAAGGCTGGAGGTAGACAACAGGTCCCTGACAACCGACCTAGAAGCCACTGTAAGAAGCGCTGAAGCACAAACAGGCCGCAAGGCCGACCCGACGCTGGCAAAACCATGACACGCCATCTGGACAATGCGTTTGTCCTCACCGTCCTTGAGAGTAGAACAGTCAGGAGAATGCAAGACAGAGGTGCTAGACAACCCCAACACAGGGGCGTCCAGCTCGGGAGGGGACAACCAGCACTTCACCGCGTCCACCGGAAAGGGATATTTCTTATCCCAACCCGGAGGGACACCCGGAAGCCGAGTAGGCCTCACCATTCCTTGAGGATAATGCAGTCGAAATGCCTTTGATTCGGGAATTCTAAGCGCGGCTTAGCCTCCTCAGAGAACTCCCCCCTTCTGCGGAAGAGTCACTTCGGGAGGAGAGATTGCCAGAACCTCAAACATATGAGCCAGGACCTCAGGGGTATTCCAAGAATCCCCCTGACCCCGCTCGGCATCAGTGCCAACAAGCTGCTGATCGTCAGAACCCTCAGACTCCTCAAAAAGCTCCCCTTCCTCTAGCGGGGGGTAATCAGACCAGTCCAGCGAATCAAACGCCTCAAAATCAGAAGCCTGCGTGGCTGGGGACAAGTGTTTTCTCTTAGCCGGGACTGTTCTGGCCACAGCGCTAGAAAATAATTTTTCAAGATTGGACAATCTGGCACACACCTCAGATTGCGACTCCCCACTCATGACAACATCACACGGGGTACGGGTCAGGCGGGGAGGGGTAGGAGAAGGGGGAGGGGTAGGAGAAGGGACCGGCGGCGCAGAACCAGACGCATGGGATCCGGACTGCCGCGTAATAGTCTGTTGCGCACATGGTATGCAAAGGAAATCATCATCCACTGTAAGGGATACCCCAAACACTGCCGGGGTTGCCCCGAGGGGAGCCCGAGCCGGTATCTTGGGAAGCCTCCATATGGTGATTTTATAGGTACTCTCAATACCCCAGGGAATTACGCGATATAAGCGACCCGGGATGCCCCTTCTGTGTCCCGAGTGGGAGGATTTTAAGGGGAGTTCTAAGCTTAAACCAGGGACCCTAGGACCAGGAGGACAAGGGACCACCTGGAAGACAGAATACAGGGCTATTCAGCACCTCAATCATGCCCAGGCACACACAATGCAGACATACTGACAATGCAAGGAAAAATACAATTCTGTGAAATACTCACCTGTAGAATTGGTATTATGAGTATACAGTACGTCCTGCTCCAGATAGATTACTCACACTTGGGTTATCCTCCGCCAGAGATGGCGCTGCACTGCAGAGACATGCATAACAGGCTCCTAAATCCCCAGCATTGAAAAGCAGTGAAGAAACCGGGAGAATTTAACCACCCAAAACAAAACTGGTAACTATAACAATGATGATAATCACCATACAGGGGATCCAGAATAACGCAACAGGGTGGGGTGGAGCAGGACGTACTGTATACTCATAATACCAATTCTACAGGTGAGTATTTCACAGAATTGTATTATTCTTAGTATACAGTACGTCCTGCTCCGGATATAGTACTTACACTTGGGACATCCAATAGCAGTGTCCATAAAATAGGGTGGGATCCCCAATAAGAAAAGGTAACAGCAGGCAGTTTAAACCACTGCCGCCTGTAAAACCTTGCGGCCAAAAACAGCATCAGCTGAGGCCCTAACGTCAACCTTGTAAAACTTTGAAAAAGTTATGAACAGAAGACCAAGTAGCAGCCTTGCAAACTTGTTCAAAAGAAGCCTGGTGCTGGAAGGCCCAAGAGGCACCAATAGCACGAGTAGAATGAGCAGTAAGGCGGAAGGGAGGACTCTTCCCCTTAGCCGAATAGGCCTGAATCACAGCCTGACGGATCCATTTGCTAATGGTAGACTTGGCAGGAGCCAAACCCTTCCTAGGACCAGAAGGGACCACAAAAAGAGCATCAGTCTTCCTGAAGGGCGCAGTGACTACTAGGTAATACTTCAGCGACCTGACCACATCCAAGGAGTGCAAAACCCTTTCCTTAGCATTACTAGGTTTAGGCCACAAGGAAGGAAGAACAATATCCTGGTTCAAATGAAAAGCAGACACCACCTTAGGCAGGAAATTCGGCTTAAAGCGGAACACCACCTTATTCTGGTGTCTCTCAAAGTATGGAGGCTGGATAGACAGAGCCGCCAGCTCAGACACACGCCTGACCGAAGTAATAGCCACCAGAAAGACCACCTTGAGGGTAAGTACAGCCAGAGCAGAATCCTGAATAGGCTCAAAGGGAGCACCCTGCAAGGCGGACAAGACCAAGTTCAAATCCCAAACAGGGACCATAGGTTTTCGTGGCGGACGCACATGAGTAACCCCCTGAAAGAAAGTCTTGACCAAGGAATGTTGAGCAAAGGACTTCTGAAAGAAAACAGACAGGGCAGAAAATACAATTCTGTGAAATACTCACCTGTAGAATTGGTATTATATGTATACAGTACGTCCTGCTCCAGATATAATACTTACACTTGGGTTATCCTCCGCCAGATGGCACTGTGCACTGCAGACATGCTCCTCCCGGCCCTTCATATACCCGGGGACCTCCCACAAATCCCCAGCATTGAAAATCAGTGAACCAGAAGCCGGGAGAATTCAACCACCAAAAACAACTGGTAATAACAATGATAACAATCCAGAATAATGCAAAAAAACAGGGTGGGGTGGAGCAGGACGTACTATTATATACCTATACATATAATACCAATTCTACAGGTAAGTATTTCACAGAATTGTATTATTCTAAGTATACAGTACGTCCTGCTCCAGATATATAATACTTACACTTGGGACATCCAATAGCAGTGTCCATAAAGTAGGGTGGGATCCCCAACAAAAAAGGCGCAGCAGACAGTAAAAGTATTGTCACCTGCAAACCTTGCCACCAAGAGTGACATGAGCAAGGGCTCTAACGTCAACATCATAACCTCTGAAAAGGTACAAACAAAAAACAAGTAGCGGTCTAGTAAACTTGTTCAACAAAACCTGGTGCTGAAAGGCTAAAAGATACCAAGGCACCAGTAGAATCAGAAATAAAGTGAGAAGAGCTCTTCCCCTTAAAGGAATAGGCCTGAGTAACAGCCTGACAAGATCAAACGCTAATAGTAGCCCAGGAAGAAGCCAAACCTTCCCTAGGACCAGAAGGGACATCCATCCAAGTAAAGGCTAGGCCCAAGGCCGCTTAACCCCTGGAGGCAGACGAGATCAGGCACATGAAGATGTAGGTGCCCACAAACCCCAAGGGGCATCAGTCCCCCTAAGGGACAAGAGACAATCCCCTTGCCTCAGCGTTACTAGGAATAAAGCCCAGAAGACAGACAATGTCTTAATACATGAGCCTAAGACACCACCTTAGGCAGAAGGTCCGGCGTAAAGCGGAACACCACCTCATCTTGGTGTATATATCAAAAGAACGAGGGCTAGCTAAACAGAGCCGCCCGCTCATGCACACGTCTGACTGAAGTAACAGCCCCCAGAAGGACCACCTTTTGGATAAAAACTGTCAGACAGCAACCGGAATAGGGCCAAAGGGGAACACCCCGCAAGGCAAACAGAAAAAAATTCAAATCCCAGCAGGGACCCTAGAACTACGTGGGGGATGCCCCTGAGCAATCCCCGAAAGAATGCTCAACCAAGGCAAAAAACTGAGTAAAGACTTCTACCGGAAGACGGACAGGGCAGAATCTGAACCTCCAGAGTACCGAGTAGGAGAGCCAACTCCAACCTATGCTGTAATAACTTTAGAACCCTGGGAACAGAGAGCGCCCACAGGGGAGAGACCAAAACTCACACCAATCAATATGGGTAAGCAATACCCCACAATAGACGGAAGAAGAAGCCAACTCCTAGGCTTCCAGAAGTCACAGACACCCAGAAGATAAGCTCATCTCCATCAAGGTGGATGAATCAACCGTCAGGCTATACAGACCAGAGTCTGTAGATTGGGGTGAAATAGAAAAGGGGGGGCCTGAGTGAGCAGATCAGCACTCCTGACAGAACGTACAGGTCCGCTGTCCACAGCACCACATCTGCAAACCGCACTCCACTAGGCCACCCAGGGGCCACCAGTATCACTGGTTCCCCCTTCCACAGCAAACTTGTGCAGAACCCTGCCAAGCAGGGTGAATGAAGATAAGACATACAGAACAGAATGTCCAGCCATAAAGTTACTAAGCCTCATGACCAAGGCCAGAACAATCAGACAGGGAAACAAGGTCCTAGAACCCATGATAGTGACGGGCCCAAAAAGATCCACATTAGATGGATCACATAGAGACAAGAATTAGCACATCCTGTCGCAGGAGGACATCCACCGGAGCAAAAATTGCAGCTATGCAGGGAACGCTGTCCTCCACCCAGATCAGGGTCAGATACCTTCCTGGAGGATCATCCTGCTCCGAGTCCACACAGATAATTAATACAGGCCACTGTCATCAGACCGACCAAGGAGCCCCCAAATAGACAGATCCCGCAAGGGAGAAGTCCAGCGAGATAGGGCCAACCTGAAAGCCTACCGCTTCAAAAATTAGACAGGTGAATGGACCCCTAAAGGTCCCACCTCCCCCGGAACCACAGGGGATTTTAGAAGAAAAAAATCCCCCCTCCGTCAACCTGATAGATTCGGTATCCATCCACAGGAAGACGCAGGGAAGGGGGTGCCCCCTGACTGGTTCCTTGAGTACAACAGTCTCAAGGGGAACCACCATACCAAGGTGGAAGGGTACACAGACCCAGCTCCAGGGAAGCTGGAACCCAGTCCAGCATTTACAATATAAGTTGCTGAAGAGCCCAAGGGCACCTGAGCATAAAGGACAACCTCTAAGCAGCCGCCAACAGGCCCACCAGCTGCAATCCAGCCTGGGGAAGAGACGGGAACAGCAAAGAGGGACCGAGCCCATGTAACCAGATCCACTTTATAGTCAAGGAAGCAGGTTCCCGCATGAACCGAAACCAAGTTCAACCCTAGGAATGGAGATACCAAATAAGGGGAAAATGAGGAATTGAGGTGATTGAGCACCCATCCAAAGACTCCCAGAGGACACCACCAGCCGAGTAACAAACTCAGCCTGACGTAGAGATTGGGAAGCAAAGAAGGACGACCAGACAGTTCCTCGCGCGGACGCCCCCTTGGTCTCATCAGAGACATCACCCCCGTCATCGCCTTGGCGATCACTCTGGGAGCAGAAGAGAGGCCAGATAAGGCCACAATCAGCAGTGTTGGACCTCCAACACTAACCTGTAAGATCCTCGGTGCCCAGAAGACACAGTGGAAATGAAAAAGCATCTTAGATCTCCATAGACGGCAAGAGGTCCCTGGACACAGGGCCCAACTCAGAGAAACCATGCAGAAAACCGCCTGTGAATGTAAATTGCCGCATCTATGGAAGGCCATAATGGGCAGAGGGCCTCGTCCTTTTGGGGGAATGTGGAAAGTTTGGTGTAGAGGCCCCTGCCTCTGCCTGTTAAGGGCAACCTGCAGGTGACCCCAGCCAACACCAGAAGAGAGGCAGAGACCAGAAGCATCCTGACAATCTCGGGAAGGGGTCGCCCAGCAGACACTATCCTGCATCCAGAGGAAACTTCCTCCTGAATCCATCAGAACGAGGCCTGACGCCTCCTGATAGGAGCAAGGGCGCCCCATCATGCTTGGGGGGTTTTGGTGAAAGATTTGGACTTAGTCCTGCCGGAGGGGCCAGGGCGTTGTCTGCCACTCCTGGGGCAGGAATCTACACCAAAAAGCTGGAAGGACACCCCTGGTTCGGGTTTGACACCAACATGGGGGGGGCGTTTTGCCCTTTTTTCCCAAACAGGTCCAGACGGGCCCTGAATAGGAGTCACCCTCTAAAGGGAAGCCCAGTAAGTCTTTTTTGTAGCATCGTCAACACCCCACTGTCGCAGCCAGACCAGGTGGCGTATAGCTACCGCAAGGGTGGAGGTTCTTGCGCACATGCTAATGGTGTCATCCAGCGCTAAAAGGATAAACAAATACATCACAATTGGAGAGTGCATTAAACACCTCCCAGGGGAGATCCTCAGGTTGATGATCAATCATCTTTCTGATGAGGGTCCTAGCAGCCACTGCAGCGATGGCCGCGGCACAGACCGGGCGCAGAGCCGTCCCTGCACAAGAGAAGGCGTGGGAAGCCAGCCTATCAATGCGCCGGTCCTCAGCATCCCGAAGGGTATGATAAGTAGGGGCTGCAATAAGGGGGGGTTAAGTACCCCAATGATCGGTGCATCCACCACGGGATGTGATGACCAGCAGTTAACCACATCAGGGGGAAAAGGGTATTTCCAGTCCCCTGGAAGTTTACTAGGACATTGCCATTCTTTGAGTACAAGAGCCTGGAAGTGATCCTGCTCCAGAAATTCCAAACGCGGCGTCGCTGTATGGAAACTCTCTTCTAGGCCTGGGAGCCTCACCAGGGAGAGAGATAGACAAGACCTCGAAGATCTTTATCAGTAATTCGTCGGTGTCACACAGGCCCCAAGAAGTGTCAGGGCCATGCGCAGCAGAAAAAAATACTAATGATGAAATCACCAGCGAGGGCACTTACCAACCTGGGGAGGAGAAGGACCGCAAACATGCACGCGGAGATCAACAAAATGGTGCCAACCGAACCTCGAAGGGCGGGCCCAATCTGGGCGTGACGCGGAGCGCGCCACGCCAGGTCCCCACCTCCCCCAAAGGGCGCGAAGCTCTGAGGCAGCCGTCCAGGCTTGACAAGCCAAGCATAGGATATGCTAGTAAAGGCATCTGCTGATGGATACTCAGTCTGACGACGCCGCCACCCAGCACAGTCAATTTTAATAAAAAAATGAGAAGGCAAAGATGGCGGCGCCCAAATAAAAAGAGCAAGCAGCGCGGCTCTGACACCCATTTGCCGGTCAAGGGCAAAACTACGGCCATAAGCGTGACAATGCAGTACACCGAGACCGCCACCCCCCCCCCCCCATTCTTTTTCCCCCGAATACGGGGGGAAACGAGGGAGGATGGTGACGCTTTACACAGGGTCCACCTCTACACGGGGCATGGGGCAATAATGCGGGAGGGACATCCACTAGAGGCTCACCATCAGCCTAAACCGCCTACCCTTTGGTGGGGGACTGCGGTGGAGCATGGCTCCATTAAGCATGCATGGTGCTGCCTACCTTCACCCGACCAGCGCAGCCCAGGCTGGGAGGCACATCACAGGGAGGACGGGTGGGAATAGTCCAACAGGGCCGCAGGCTGTAATAGCCCCACTCACCTGTGAGAGAGTGATACTTCATGTCTTCGCAGTCAGCACTGCAGAGAAATCCCTGGGTATATGAAGGGGCCGGGAGGAGCCTGTTTTTGCATGTCTACAGCGCACAGCGCCATCTGGCGGAGGATAACCCAAGTGTAAGTATTATATCTGGAGCAGGACGTACTGTATACTTAGAATACATGACCCTTCAAAGTACTGAGTTGGAGACCAGACTCCAAGCCTTGCTGTAAGAACTCTAGAACCCTGGGAACTGAGAACACCCGACAGGGAAGAGACCTAGACTCACACCAGTCAATGTAAGCACGCCAAACCCTATAAATAGATGGATGAGGACTTCTTCCTAGCCTTCACCATGGTCAACCACGTAGGCAGACAAGCCTTTCTCCATCAAGATGGAGGTTTCAGCAGCCAGGCCGTCAAAGCCAGAGTTTGTAAATTGGGATGGCGTAGTGAGCCCTGAGTGAGCAGATCTGGTACTGCTGGCAGGACGTACTGAACTACTGCCATCTGCACCACGTCTGCGAACCACACTCTTCTTGGCCACCTGGGGGCCACCAGAATCACTGGCACCCTTTCCAGAGCAATCTTGCGCAGTACCCTGCCCAGCAGGGGGAATGGAGGAAAGACATACGGGAGCCAAAATTCCTGCCATGACATGGACAGAGCATCTGTGGCCAAGGCCAGAGGATCGTGAGACAGGGAGACAAAAGCCTGGAGCTTGTGATTGTGACGGGATGCAAACAGATCCACATCCGGTAGACCCCAACGGTGACACAGGGACTGGAATACCCTGTCGCAGAGGGACCACTCTCCCTGACGAGAGGTCCCCCTGCTCACAGAGTCTGCCAGTAGATTCTCTGACCCCGGGATGTACACAGCCGAAATGCATTGAACATTGGCCTCTCCCCATGTCAGAATCCGCGATACCTCCTGGAGGGCCCTCCTGCTCGGGGTCCCTCCCTGATGGTTGATGTAGGCAACCGCCGTCCTGTTGTCTGAGCGCACCTGCACAAACAGACCTCTCAGGTGATTGGTCAACTGCTCCAGTACCAATCTGATTGCCCACAGTTCCAGAATGTTGATGGGTAAGTGGGCCTCCTGAGGGCCCCACCTCTCCTGGAACCGCAGGGACTTCCAGAATCCCCCCCCACCCTGACAGACTGGCATCCGTGGTGACTGTCTCCCAGGAGGGGGCAAGGAAGGATCTGCCTCCCATCAAGTTCCTGTGGTCCAGCCACCAGGAAAGGGACCGTCGGACCGAGGGGGGGAAGCACACAGATCCCGTCCAAGGACGTTGGATCCTTGTCCCATACTGACAGAAGGTGAAGTTGAAGAGGCCTCAAATGGAACTGCGCAAAGGGCACCGCCTCGAAGCATGCCACCATCAGGCCCACCAACTGCATTCCCTGCCTGAGGGAGGGCTGGGGGCACGATACCAGGAACCTCACCTGCACAGTTAGAGCTTCCACCTTCTGCTGAGGAAGGAGTATCCTTGACTGAATCGTATCCAGAATCATTCCCAGGAATGGGGTCACCGAGGAAGGGGACAGGGAGGACTTGGGGTGATTGATCACCCAGCCGAAGGACTCCAGGGTGAACACCACCAGCTGAGTGTCCAACTCTGCCTGTTGCAGAGACCGAGAGGTGATGAGTATGTCGTCCAGGTAGGGTAGCAAGCATATGCCCCTTGACCGCACCAGAGACATCACCCCTGCCAGCACTTTGGTGAACACTCTGGGAGCTGAGGTGAGACCAAAGGGTAGGGCCACAAATTGGTAATGTTGATCTTCCAACGCGAATCTGAGAAACCTTTGGTGTCCAGGGAACACAGGGATGTGAAGGTAAGCATCTTTGATGTCCACTGACGTCATGAGATCCCCTGGACACAGGGAGCCAACGGCCGAGCGCAGAGTTTCCATGCGAAAACGCTTGTTTCTGACAAATCTGTTGAGGATCTTTAAATCCAGAATGGGCCTGACTGACCCATCTTTTTTGGGGACTGAGAAAAGGTTGGAATAGAACCCCTTGCCCAATTCCCTTAAGGGGACACTGCAAATGACACACAGCAAACTATCTTGTAACCAGAGGACACTACCTCCTGAATCCACCTGTCTGATACGCAATGCCTCCAGACGTGCGCAAAGTGCTGTAGTCGTCCACCCACCCCGATGGGAGAGGGCGCCCCATCATGCCTGGGGAGGCTTGGGAGAGGGTTTTGGTTTAGAGCCCCAGGAGGCGCCGGGGCGTCGTCTACTGTTCCTGCGCCGAATCTGTACGAGTCCCCGCGAAGGACACCCCTTTGCCATGCTTAGCACCGCGGTTGGGGAGTGAAGGGGGCCCCTGGCCCTGAAAGTGCCGAGACTGCCGCCTGTGCTGGGGTAACTTACCTCCTTTAGCAAAAAGGTCTAGGCGATCTCCAAACAGGTGTAACCCCTTAAATGGAAGCCCAGTAAGGGCCCTCTTAGCAGCGTTGTCAGCAGCCCACTGGGGCAGCCAGACCACGCGGCGTATAGCTACCGCCAAGGCAGAGGTTCTGGCACACATCCTAATGGCATCATTCAAGGCAGATAGGATAAAGTTCACAATCACAGTTAGTCAGTGCATTACATGAATCAGGTTGCCCTTCATCAGACCCATCAAGTACACTTCTGATCAGGGTCCTGAGCGCCACAGACGTGATGGCCGTGGCACAAACCGCCCCCACAAACGCAAAGGCATGGCACGCTAATTGGTCAATGCGCCGGTCCTCAGCATCACGCAGCATAGTAGTGTCAGGGGAGTACATAACAGAGGTGTTAGACAACCCTAGAATAGGAGCATCGACCTCAGGGGGCGAAGACCAGCATTTGACCATGTCGGCAGGAAAGGGATACTTTCTGTCCCAACTCTTAGGTATGCCGGGAAGTCTACTGGGACTTTCCCACTCCTTAAGCATGAGGTTATTGAAATAGGTTTGCTCAGGAAATTCCAGACAAGCTTTAGCAGTATGGAAAAGCCCCCCCCCCCTTTGCCTGGGAGCCGCAACGGGGGGGGAGAGAGACAAAACCTCAAATATTTGGACCAGCAGTCTGTCAGTATCATCCGGGTCCGCGCTAAGGTATTAGCGATCAATCTTTCAACACTGGCCAGTCTAGCAGACACATCAGGTTGAGAATCCCCGCTTTTATGTAATTCAATGGGGGTGAGACTCAAGCTTGGGGGAGTAGGTGAAGTGAGGCGAGGTGCAGGCCCAGCCACCGGAGGGGCGGGTTGCAACGTTAGCGCCTGCTGTGCGCAAGGGACACAAGATCCACGCATTGTCACCACTGATAGGTGAGACCCCACAAGCTACACAGCCGGGCTTGTCCCGAAGGAACCCCGGTCACAATATCCTGGGATGCCTCCATATGGTGATTATTAGGCACAATGTGCCAGTAGGGATTGATGCTCTAAAGCAACCCTGGATGCCCCAATGACCCGCTAGGGAAGTGGGAGTACTTATACTAGACCCAACTACAAATACACCGGGCCGGGAGACGCCACTGGATTCACCGGTCTGAAAGACACAATGAGAAGAAGGGGTGTCAGAGTCATACAAGAAAATGAGTAAAGTCGCCCGCAAGGGCACTTACAGACCGCGGGAGGGGGGACCGTTACACACATGCGCGCGCGACTGTACAGGGAAAGGCGCCAAAAGAACCTCGAAGGGCGGGCCAGAGAGGGCTGTGACGCAGGGCGCGCCAAGCCAGGCCCCGCCCCCCCCGAAGAGCGCGAAGTCCACAGACAAGCAGCCAATGAGGACGCAGGAGCGTCTGAGGCATCTCTCTCTCTCTCTCTCTATACACACACACACATCGAGCCAGGGTTAAGGAACCAGATCCATCGTCTCAGGCACATGTCTGGCGAAGTCAGGAGACCCCAGAGAAGCGAGCTGGACTACAGGGCAGCTCAGACCGCATCCAGCAAAAGTCCCCAGGAAGTCTGCAGGGTAAAAAATGAAAATTGATCCCCACATGGACCATGGAAATACTTGGGAGATACAGCTAAGCAATCCCCAAAGAACTCCCTACGAGGGCGACAGAACAAGACTCCTGCAGGAAAGGCCAGGGCAGAACCTGTACCTTCAGATTCCCCAGATGGGGAGCCAACCCCAAGCTTACGTTGTAAAGACTTTAAAAGGTCCTGGGAACCAAGAACGTCTAACAGGGAAGAGACCAAGGATCATGCCAACCAATATGGGTTACCACAAAACCCCCATAGACGGAGGAAGTGGAAGCTGGGGAGCTAGCTCCCTGCCCCCCTCATACTAAGTCACCCAGAAGATAAGGCCCGTCACCAAGGGGTGAATGAATCAGCTGTCAGTCCCCAGACAGGAGACCTTATATTGGGACAAGGAAGGGGCCTGACAAGGGCAGAACCGCACTCCCGAAGAGAGCGCACAGGTCAGCAGACTTCAGCAGAGGCATCTGCGAAGCACAGTTCACAAGGCCACCCAGGCCATCCATCTCACGGGACTATCAGGCCAGCCGTGCGCAGAACCCACAAGTAGGGTGATGAAGAGAAGGCATAAAAACAACAAGTCTATGCCTAAAATACTCAGCCCCTCAGACCCGAGTCAGAATATTCTGGGACAGCAAAAAAAATGGACAAAGGGCAGAGCCCCTGTGGCAGGAGGGAGACCCAACAGAGCCAAACTAGGCTCCCCGGGCGACACCAGGATAGCATAACCTGCCGCTAAGAGCATCCATTGAAGCGAGTACCGCTGAGAAAGCAGGGGAAGTAGACCCCCGCCCAAGGCAGGATCAGGGACCCTCCAGAGGGAGCATCCCGCCTCAATCTTTAGACCTGTAGTAAGACAGGCCGATGTCATTCAACAGACCAGGAGTCCCCCAATACCGACCGAACCTAAAGGGGGAGAATTCCAGCCATACAGAGCCAACGGAGGGCACACCGTTTCAACAAAACCAGCAGGTAAGAAGGACCCTCTAGGGGACCCTACCTAGAAACCACGGGGATTGTGGAAAATGTTTCCCTTTCCCCGCCAAACCTGCGAGACTTGGTGTCCAGGGTGACCATACACTGGAACATGCTAGTAAGGAAGGGGGGGGGGGTGCCCCCTGACGGGGCCCTTAAATATAGGAAGCTCAAGAGGAACCACCTTACCAAGGGTGTATGAGCACAGACCAAGCACCGGGGTGCTGGACATATGTAAGCTCAATAACCTACTGCGCCGAAGAGCCCAAGGGCTCGGTATATAAGTGACATCACCTAGATGTGCCGCCAGTAAGGCGCCAGTAAAGGGAGGCAGAGCCCCCATAACCAGGGGTCCCTTTAGCCAGAGAAGGAGGTTTCAAGCCTGAACCGAACCCCAGGAATGGGGGATAGCAGATAAGGGACCATGATAGAATGAGGTGACTGAGCAACCATCCAGTAGCTCCCAGGGGACACCTCTGGCCGACCAATCCACTCGGCCTGACGCGGAGACTGGGGAGTAGGAAAAGACGACCCGGTAGGTCCTAACGCAGACGCCCCCCCGCAGGCGTGTCAGAGACATCGCCCCCATTCGTGCCATGGCGAATAGCCTGGGGACGAAAGAGAGGCCCCAAATATTGCCTCTATCCGCAGGGTTGGTCCTGCAACACTATCTAGAGATGGTCTTGGTGTCCAGCAGACACAAGGGAAACAAAGAAGATCTAGTACTTCACAAGAGGCCGGAAGCCCCCCCCCCCCGCACAGGGGGCCCGTGACCCCAGACAGAGGTGTCATATAGAGACTACCTGTGAAGGTAGCATTGCCAAGCCTGCCATAGGCAAACGTGGCCCAGACTGCCTCATACTGTTGAGGGAGGGAGGAAGGATAATATAGGGGCCGTAGCCCCGTACCGTTAAGGGCAACCTGTCAGTAAGCCCAAACACCGTAGGCCCAGTCCGGCCTGCACCAATTCCTGAAGGAGAAACAGGGGCTAGAAGCTCCCTGACAATCACTGAGAGGGACCGCCCAGCAAAAGCCATCCTGTGTCCAGGGGAATTACATCCTGGAACCACCAGAAGGAGAAGGTATATTCCTGGATGGGAGACAGCTGCTGCAGCGGTACCCTCGCCCAGAAGAGCGAGGGCGCCCCTTCATGCTTCGGAGGTCTTAGCAGATTTGGACTTAGTCCTGCCAGAAGGCACCGGGCGCGTCCTGCCAGAAGGCCCCGGGTGCTGCCTGCCCGCCCCATGGTGGAAATCCACACCGAACAGTTGGAAGCACACCTCAGGTTCGCGTTTGACACTAACGTAGGGAGGTGGAGGGGTGACCCTGCCTCGTGGAGGCCGGAGCGGCCTTCTGCGCAAGGGCGCTTTACCCTTTTTACCAAAAAGGTCCAAAACGGGCCCCAAACAACCGCCGTCCTCTGAATGGAAGGCAAGTGAGAGCCTTTTTTGTAGCCTCGTCAGCACCCCACTGTCGCAGCCAGACCAGGCAGCGAATAGCTACCGCAAGGGCTGAGGTTCTAGCACACATCTTAATGGTGTCATCCAGTGCTGATAGAATAAACTTCACAAACGCTTCACATTCTGATAGCGCATTAAACACCCCCCAAGGGAGGTCCTCAGGGCGGTGATCTAGAATTTTTCTGACAAGAGTCCTGGCGGCCACCGCAGTGATGGCCGCAGCACAAACAGGGCGCAGAGCAGTCCCAGCACACGAGAAGACGTGCGAAGCCAGTCTGTCAATGCGCCGGTCCTCGGCATCCTGAAGGGTATGGTAAAAAGGAGCAGTCATAAAGGGGGGTTTGTGACCCCTATAACCAGTGTGTCCACCACCAGGGGAGCAGACCATAAATTAACCACATCAGGAGGGAAAGGGTACTTCCATTCCCAGACCCCTGGAACCCCTTTAAGCTTACAAGGCGAGTCCCATTCTTGGAATATAAGATTCTGTAAATGTTCCTGTTCTAGGAACTCCAAGCGCGGCGGTGCTGTATGGAAAGTCTCCTTCTTAGGTTTGGGGATCTCCCCAGGTGGGGAGATTGACAAAACCTCAAAAATCTTAAGAATTTCATGTGTGTCACACAGACCCCAGGAACCGGGCTCAGAATCATCACAGCCCCCGGGCATCCCATTCGAGGAGCCCGAATCTGAGAATAGCTCACCTTCCTCAGAAGGGTCAGGGTCCTGCATATTAGCAGAGTCATCGGTATCGTCAGGAACCGGGGAGCCAGGAGGCGTCAGGGACCGCTTTTTACCAGGGCCCATACGCTCCGCCAATCCAGAAAGCACCTGCTCCGCCGTGGGCAACATGCGCGGCACCGATTGCAGGTCATCCCCGCTCTAGTGGGACTCGTCCTGAGTGATGTTTGGGAGCGGGGAGACGGGAGTAAGGAAGGGAGGTTCCTCTGTTAGCAAACCTGCCTGTTCTGCACACTGTCCGCAGACCTGTGCCCTGTCAGCCTCAGCCTGGGGCTGACCACACACAGCCGGTCACGTCCCGGATGGACCCCGGTTACATAATTCTGAAATGCCTCCATATGGTGATTATTAAGCAGTATGACCGCAGGGATTTATGCAATAGGCAACCCTAGATGCCCCAAAAACCCGCTAGTAATGTGGGAGAACTTGTAGGGTGGACCCGCTGTAATATATGTTAGGCCGGGGAAGGCACCGAAGTCTTGGCGTCTGAAAGACATAATGGGACAAGAGGCGTGGAGTCAGTGCCATGCGCAACCCAAAAAAAACATAGAACCATGCCACCCCGGAGGGCACTTACATGACCGAGGGAGGAGGCAAACCACACCATGCGCGCGAAGATAGAGAAAATGGCGCCAGCGAATCTCGAGGGGTGGGCCAGGCCGGGCTGTGACGCGGAGCGCGTCATGCCGAGTCTCCGCCTCCCCCAAAGAGTGTGAAGCTCTAACCAACGGCAAAACGTAGAACAGCTGAGAATATGCATACTTCTAAAGAGCTGACACGCTGGAATAAGGCTGCCGACTAGCAGATTGTTAATGAAAAGTACGGCTCGCACTGTGTGACAAGGCGCGACACTGACCCCAAGAATAAAAAAATACCATTTTGTGAAATACTCACCTGTAAAATGGGTATTATAAGTATGTCACACACCCCGCTTCAAGATATCCATAACATGTGGGTAATACCGACCTGAAGGGGCGTTCCTGCAGAGATGATAGCAAAAAAGAAAGCCCCTCCCTGATCCATAAATACCTGGGACCTCCCACTCATCACCCAGTATATAGAAGCAGTAAGGTAAGGGACCAGGAAGAGGCAAATATAAATCAAAACAACGCAAAGTTCACAATATAAAGGATCCCGAATACAAGAAGGGCGGGTGAAGCGGGGTGTGTGACATACTTATAATACCTATTTTACAGGTGAGTATTTCACAAAATGGTATTATTCTAAGTATGTCACACACCCCGCTTCAAGATATCCATAACATGTGGGACATCCAATAGCAGTGTCCATAAAAAGGGCGGGGATCCAAAACAAGGCAACAATGCACAACTTAAACCACAACAGCTTGCAGAACTTTGCGGCCAAAAACAGCATCCGCTGAGGCCCGAACATCAACCTTGTAAAACTTGGAAAAAGTGTGAACAGAGGACCAAGTAGCGGCCTTACAAACTTGCTCAACAGAGGCCTGGTGCTGGAAAGCCCAGGACGCTCCAACCGCACGAGTAGAATGAGCAGTAACACGAAAAGGGGGACTCCTCCCCTTGGCAGAATAGGCCCCAATGATGGCCTGACGAATTCATTTACTAATGGAAGATTTGGCAGGAGCCAAACCTTTCCTAGGTCCAAAGGGCACCACAAAAAAAGCATCAGTCTTACGAAAGGATGACGTAACCACCAGATAATATTTCACAACACGAACCACATCCAAGGAATGCAGCGCCCTTTCCTTGTCATTGCTGGGATTAGGACATAGAGAAGGCAGAACAATGTCCTGATTCAGATGAAAGGCAGAGACCACCTTAGGAAGAAAATCCGGCTTGAAACGAAAGACAACCTTGTCCTGGTGCCTTTCAAAGTACAGAGCTTTAATGGATAAAGCTGCCAACTCAGAAACACGCCTAACCGAAGTGATAGCCACCAAAAAGGCCACCTTTTGAGTAAGTGAAGACAAAGCAACCTCATTCAAGGGCTCAAACGGAGGACCCTGAAGAGCAGAAAGAACCAGGTTCAAATCCCAAACTGGAACCAAAGGCTTCCTAGGAGGCCGTACATGCGTAACTCCTTGGAAAAAGGTCTTGACTAAGGGATGAAGTGCAAAGGACCTTTGAAAGAACACCGCCAGGGCAGAAACCTGCCCCTTCAAGGTACTAAGTTGAAGCCCCAGATCCAGACCATGTTGAAGAAACTCCAGAATTCTGGAAATGGAGAACTCCCGACAAGAGAAAGACCTACCTTCACACCAGTCAATATAGGACCTCCAAGTCCTATAGTAAATAGTAGAGGAAGAGCGCTTCCTGGCGCTAATAAGAGTCTGAACCACCGCGTCAGAAAGACCCTCCTCCTTCAAGATGGCGGTTTCAGCAGCCACGCCGTCAAAGCCAGCGAAAGGTAAATTGGGATAGCGCAGCCGACCCTGAGTGAGCAGGTCCGGCAGCAGAGGCAGAACGAACTGATCCTCTGCCAGTCTTACTAGGTCTGCGAACCAAACCTGCCTTGGCCACCTTGGTGCCACCAGAATCGCCGACGCGCCCTCCAGGGCCAGCTTGCGCACCACCCTGGCTACCATTGGAAACGGAGGGAACAGGTAAAGAAACCCCAGATCCCTCCAGTTCAGAGACATGGCATCCACTGCCAGAGCCAGAGGATCCTGCGAGAGAGACACAAAGACTGGAAGCTTGTGATTGTGACGAGAGGCAAAGAGGTCCACCGCTGGGAACCCCCACCTGAGACAGATCGAACGAAACACCTTGGGACTGAGAGACCACTCCCCCTGACGAGAGGAGGCCCTGCTCAGCGAGTCCGCCTCCGTGTTCTCCACTCCCGGAATGTAGACTGCTGAAATACACGGGACGTGGCTCTCCGCCCAGTCCAGAATCAAAGACACTTCCCTGAGGGCACTCCTGCTGCGAGTCTCCCCCTGGTGATTGATGTAAGCAACCGCCGTCCGGTTGTCCGACCGGACCTGAACTGGCAGGCCTCTCAACTGATGAGTCAAGCGAAACAGAACCAACCTGATGGCTCTCAATTCCAGAACATTGATGGGCTCGTGAGCCTCCTGCGGGCCCCACAGACCCTGAAACTGGAGGTCCTTCCAAACACCCCCCCAACCTGACAGACTGGCATCCGTGGTGACTGTTTCCCAACACGGGGCCAGAAAAGATCTGCCCTTCAACAGATTGACCGACCCCAGCCACCATTGCAGGGATCGACGAACTCGGGGAGTCATCAGGAAGGACTGATCCAACGATAGAGGGGACTTGTCCCAAACCTTCAACAGATGAAGCTGAAGCGTCCTTGTATGAAACTGCGCAAAGGGAACTGCCTCGAATGAGGCCACCATTAACCCCACTAGCCTCATCCCTAGCCGGATGGCCGGACGAGGGGCCGACAAGAGAAGCCGAACTAATTCCTGAATCAAAAGAATCTTGGCCTGGGGCAGAAACACCCTGGCCTGCGAAGTGTCCAGAGACATTCCCAGAAAGGTCACTACTCTCGACGGAGAAAGAGAAGACTTGGGGTGGTTGACCACCCAACCGAACCTCTCCAGGGTGGACACCACCACTCTGGTGTCCAACTCCGCTTGGGTGAAAGAGGAGGCCATGATCAGAAGATCGTCCAAGTAGGGCACAATGCGGATACCCTGAACCCTCAGCAGAGCCATCACCCCCGCTAGTACCTTGGTGAACACCCGAGGAGCCGAGGTGAGACCGAAGGGGAGTGCCACAAACTGAAAATGGCGATCCTCCACCACGAACCTGAGAAACCTCCGGTGTGCTGGAAAGATTGGAACGTGTAAATAAGCATCCTTGATGTCTATGGACGTCAGAAAGTCTCCCTGACGAAGAGAGTGAATCGCCGAACGCAGCGTTTCCATGCGGAATTTCCGTGGCCGGATGAACCTGTTGAGAAACTTCAGATCCAAGATGGGTCGGACCGATCCGTCCTTCTTGGGTACCGTGAACAGATTGGAATAAAAACCCCTGCCCTGATCCAAAGGAGGCACTGGGCAAATGACAGCCATGTCCAGAAGGTTCTGCACTGCCAACAGGAGCCCCTGCGCCGCTAGAGGTTCTGAAGGCATCCGAGACCTGAAAAATCTGGAAGGGGGGCGGAGCTCGAACTCCAGCTTGTAAACGGAAGACACCACTTCCCGGATCCATCGGGATGCAAGGGTGAGGGTGCCCCCTCATTGCTGAGCCGGCTTGGGCTTAGAGCCCCAACTGAATCCTGGACGGGCACGTCCTCTGCCCCTGCTCCCAGAATCTCCTCTGGAAGAGGGGAATGCAAATCCCCTGCCAGATCTGGCCCCACGAAAGGAGGGGGTAAAGGAAGGCGCCCCCCGAAAGGGGCGGCGTTGTTTCTTGCGTTGAGGTAACCTACCACCCTTGGTAACAGAGTCCAATGTCTCTCCAAAAAGCCGTAATCCAACAAAGGGTAGAGCCGTTAGTGACTTCTTGGACATAAAATCTGCCGCCCACTGGCGCAGCCACACCGAGCGCCGAATAGTGACCAGCAGCGCCGATGTTCTACCACACATCATCAAAGTGTCATCCAAGGCTGTCAACACAAAAGATAAAAACAACTCACACCGTTTAAGGCTAAGGAACTCAGCACTACCAGGACGCAGCCAGGAAGAAGTCAACAGGTCCCTAACCACGGACCTGGCAGCCAACACCATTAGTGCCGATGCGCAAACGGGCCGCATGGCTGACCCAACGCTAGCAAAACCATGACAAGCCATCTGGTCAATACGTTTATCCTCTCCATCCATGAGAATGGAACAATTAGGTCTATTTAAAACCGAGGAATTGGACAACCCCAAAACCGGCGCATCCACCTCGGGGGGAGATGCCCAGCGCTTAACCGCCTCCGAAGGGAAGGGATATTTCCTATCCCATCCCTGAGGGATGCCAGGGAGCCGAGCCGGCCTGTCCCATTCCTTGGCAATAATTTTGTCAAAATGCCTTTGTGTAGGGAATTCCAAGCGCGGCCTGGATTCCTCAAACAATTCACCCTTCTGTTGTGACACATCCTCAGGAGGGGAAATATTCAATACCTCTAACATCAGAGCCAGAGCGTGGGGAGTATCAGAGGATCTCCCCAAGTCACCCGGCTTCAGCGCCAAAGGACTGCTCATCGTCCGAAAAATCAGAATCCTCATAAACGTCCCCTTCCTCTAGCTGGGAATAATCAGACCAATCCAGATTATTAACATCCTCCTGGTCCTCCACCAGCGGAGCCGGCGACAAATGCTTTCTCTTAGTCTGAGCCTTACGGGCGACCGAGCCAGAGATAATTTTTTCAAGGTTAGCCAATCTGGCGCACATCTCAGATTGCAGCTCCCTGCCCATGACGACGTCACACGGGGTGCGTGTCAAGGCGGGAGGTGGAGATGAAGCGACCGGCGGTGCTGACCCAGACGCCTGTGGTTCGGACTGCCGCGTGATGGTCTGCTGTGCACATGGTATACACAGAAGTACATCGTCCCCAGAAATGGATACCCCACATAACATACACTTTCGGGGATGCCCCGAAGGGGCCCCGAGCCCAGTATCCGGGGATGCCTCCATAAGGTGAACTTTTTATATGAATTGTCGCTATGACCCAGGGAATTACGCCGTTAGACAACCCGGGATGCACCTTTAATGTCCCGAGTGGGAGGATTTATGGCAAAAAATTAACCCAGTGATAAAGGATCAGGAGGGACCCCCTAAATGCTACTGGCGAACCTCCTGAACCACCATCTGAAAGACAGAACAGAAGGACTAATAAGGCTAATGAAGACATATCAAATCAACCATACAGTGAGAAAAGAAGAATGGCCAGAGGCCACTTACAAAACCGATAGACAGAAATGGCGACCGTGAGGGCCGAGGCAGAATCCACCAGAGCTGCAGCCAGAAAGGGAGAAGGGGGCGTGGCCAGCGCGCGAGGCCAGGCAACGCCCCCCTTCTCCTCTCCACAGAGCTCCGCAGTGGCGCCAGCGAAGGATGGGGGCGGGGAGCGGTGACGCGCCGTCACGACGGCCCCGCCCCCCCCAGTCAGCGTGAGGTGAATCACCTCAGAAGACAATGGCGCCCAGAGCCGGCCGGCGCCCAGAGCCGGCCGGCGCCGCAGAGCAAAGAGCGGTCGCCGGCCCGGCCAGTTACACAAAAACACGTCTCACACACACACAAACACATGTGAAAACGGGAGGGACAAGCCCCGGCCCCGCCGACGGTCTGGACCCGCCCCCCCCCCCAGAAGCACAGTAACATGGCGTGAGGGGAATACCTCCGCCATTAATAAAAGTGAAGGGAAGATGGGGGGAAGAAGTCAGGTCAGCACCGCACAGGCCCTGTAAAACGGCTGCGGCGGATGAATACAGTTAAAGAGACACTACACTCACACTCAAAGTATGCTGTCCTGTGAAAAGAATTAATTAAGAAGGGACCCACACTCCCCAACCCCACCTATGGAAGGGGATCCTGGGAGGGCCATTGGATGTTAAGGGACAGGGCATCCCAAACCGGGGTCACCAACCCGGAGTAACCGCCTACCCTCTCATA
Organism: Gastrophryne carolinensis; assembly: GCA_027917425.1. Taxonomy (NCBI): domain Eukaryota; kingdom Metazoa; phylum Chordata; class Amphibia; order Anura; family Microhylidae; genus Gastrophryne; species Gastrophryne carolinensis. Next base: position 261,536,332 of record CM051238.1, read on the forward strand.
TAGGGTCTCACGGTGGAGCATAGCTCCTGAGCACCTAAGGTGCCGATATACCCTCGCCTGGACCCTCAGCCGAGGCTGGGAGGCATATAGAGTTCTGGGGAAAAAAGGTCCAAACGGAAATAAATGAAAAGCGGGCCGGGAATCATCCCGGCTACCTGAAATCCCCCTGTGCAAGGAGGAGCCATCATCTTCTGACTTGCTCGCCGTCTGCAGAGATGGAAAACTGGGTGATGAGTGGGAGGTCCCAGGTATTTATGGATCAGGGAGGGGCTTTCTTTTTTGCTATCATCTCTGCAGGAACGCCCCTTCAGGTCGGTATTACCCACATGTTATGGATATCTTGAAGCGGGGTGTGTGACATACTTAGAATACCAAGGTCTAAAAGAGAAGTTAGCACTAGGGCTGCCACACGTACCCCCCCCCTTCTTCCCCCCCCCCCGAGTTACGGGAGGAAGCGAGGGGAAAGCAGACTAAGTCTGTGAGGGGCACGGGCAAGATTGCGGGAGGGGCATCCACCAGAGGCTCACCGTCGGCCTGACAGCCTACCCTATGGAGGGGGATTGCGGTGGAGCATGGCTCCGTTCAGCACACCAGGTGCTGCCTACCTTCACCCGACCCGCGCAGCCCAGGCTGGGAGGCATTTCTTCTGAAGAGGACGGGTGGAAATAGTCCCACAGGACCTTGGGCCGTAAGGCGCGCTCGCCTCCGAGAGCGTGATACTTCATGTCTTCGCAGTTCCAGCACTGCAGAGAAATCTGGGGATTTGTGGGAGGTCTTTCGGTATATGTAGGGCCGGGAGGAGCTTGTTTTCTACATGTCTGCAGTGCACGGCGCCCGAGGCGGAGGATTACCCACATGTTATTACTATTCGGGAGCAGGACGTGCTGTATGCTTAGAATAATCTACTTTCCCCCCTTTGATAAAATTAAAGAATGGTAACTGGCCAAAAATCCCATAGGGTATCTAGGGCCCCAGGCAAAAGGAAAAGCCTTCGGAACCAAGAAATGGACCCCCTGCTACAATAGGACCATAGTACCGGAAATATACTTACCTAAACCAACCGGTCCAGGAGCTAGTGGTCTGGCTCCTACCTCACGGAGGAACACGAAAACAACTGGGGAATGGAGGGAGGAGTCAAGACTTTATTCTGGCTGGAGGTCACGTGTTCCCCTTGGTGGGAGGAGCCCGGAGGTCTCAGGCGTATGCTGCCCGAAGGATGATTTGAGAAAAAAAAAAAAAAAAAAAACGTACAAAACACATTTCCACAATGCAGATAAGTTACCCACTAATCGACAAACCATTTCCGCACCTAGCATCCCAATTCTAAAGAGTAACACAGACGGCTGTGGATGCTGAAGGATTTCAGTTTTTCTAACACCAGGTGTGGGATAGGAATCCATAGAAAGGTGGGGATATCCTGTCTGCTTTAAGAGAATTTCTCATCCTTTGCGGCTGCGAGCATTTCAAGGAGACCAAATAATGGGAGAATCTTTGCTCACTCCTGGCATATATAAGCATGCAACTCCAGCAGAAAGAGTCGAGACTCGCTGGGTTAATCCATAGCGTATCCATGACAACTGGTGCGGCCAGACAGGTTGAGGATGTAGAATGAATAAGTCCCCATAGAGAACATCTGTCTATACAAAGACACAGGGACAACAAAATCCCTAGAGAGGATATCATTGGTAGTGTGTTCAGACCACCACGAAGAGGCCCTGTATTAAACTGTATTAAAACAACCTACAGAAAAACATATTTTCCTTATGTCATACTTCATACAATATGATGCTTTGGTGGTGCATATCCGGTTAACCAGGGAATTGTCAACAATTTATAGTGAATACAATCCTAGTAAATAGGTTAAGGTGTTTATTTCTAGCTACCTTCATGCCACTTACTACTCACATATAGACCAGTCTACAGCTGTAAAGTACAACCTTAACTTCTTGCATTAACAGAAGCCCTAAAGCACAAATGTCACCCCCCCCCCCCCCCCAATGGCCACTAACGGGCCCTTTTAGCAGTTTTCCACATGTATCAAAATTTTGTTCAGACAGGGCTAGTGAGCCAGCTACAAACATGACATCATGTGGCCCTCCCGGTGAATATTAGACACATTGACTAAATAAAACAAAACCTGCAGCAAAGCTAGATTTGCAACACAATGCACTGTGCATTTTGACAAAAGCCTAGAGGAATTCGAACATTCATATTGTTTTAATTTCAACAATATTTCAAGAGAAAAACGTTAGCATTTAGTGCCTTTATTACATCCATCCAAGTCAGAATGGAATAGGATCACACTTAATTGAAGCTTTTTAGTTCACATCAATTTTGTCCAGTGATGGATTCAGTGTAACTTTGAAGCAAATCCTATTTAAGCTTGGCTATTCAGAACAAAAATTGCTTAATGTAAGCGTTTTGAGATGAGGGGAAAAATAGAAAAGATGAGGTGCCCTGAAGGAAATAAAAAAAAAAAAAAAAAAAATGCTTGAGTGGCTAGGTTAATACGACCTAAAACAAAATAACTGTAGGATTTGCTTACCTCTGCAACGGAAAACAAATTAAGCTAAAAGCATTTGCACACAGAGCCCCACGTTATATTGTGGTTAATCAGTTGTAACTTCAGTACCATGGGAAAACATGATACACAGAGACCAAAGGCATCGCGGTGCAATATAAACTTAAAAGGACTGTCCATGCCAAGTCAAAACAAATCGGACTAGAACCTAAAAGACTTGTGGTTTAAACGTTTACCTTAGGGCCACCCCTAATTTGTGATGCTTCACAGCTTAAAACCCCCTGATTTCCCCGTATACTCACCTCTATCCTATCAGCCCATGTACAGGCCTAGGACAACATACCTAGTCTGCAGGTTTTCATGGTAGACTAATGTGTCCTGGAAAGGCCACAGGGAGTGGGGATGCCAAGCTTACATACATTCTGTATGCAACTCTGCTTTTAAAAGAAATCATTTTACTCTAGCAACAATGTGGTTACACTAGCAATCTTATAGTTGTTGAGGCCCGGAGCAGGGGAGAGGATCAGTGTAATGTGCTCTACTCCTGGCTTCTGCAACTCACTCTGCTTCTGCTGTTCACTCCAACTGCAGGACATCCGCTCACTCGTCAGTATAAAAAGGTTCCTCCTAGCGGCGGCAAGCGAGACAGCGCCTGCAAAGATTTTTTGGTAACTATTACTAAATTCGACAAGAGACTTAACGTATATACTCGAGTATAGGCCGACCCGAATATAAGCCACAAAAAAACCTGGAAAAGTTATTGACTCGAGTATAAGCCTAGGGTGGGAAATGCAGCACACACACCCCAATACACCAGCTGCCACCGCCTGGCCTGCACAGACACAATTAAAGCAGAACAAAACCCAGCGGAGTCTGGCTTGGAATCTGAAAGATTCCAAGGCTGGCTTTGTCCTGGGGCATCCCAGAAAGGCCAGTAAGCATTTACCTTCCCTGGCTCCAACGGAGCATGCGCAGGCTCTGATCCAATGAAAGCCACAGGCCATTACTTCATAATTTGGCAGGCAGGAATGCCATTCATGAAACTGAGAGCCGTCTACTGAATTAGGTACATATTGTTGGTGTGTGGCTCTCACTGGACCAGAGCCTGTGCATGCGCCGTTGGACCGGAGAGGTAAGTGATTATGGATGACCTGGGGGATTTCACAGCCCTGGAATATCAAAGATTCCAGGGCTGGCTGCTTGCCTTCCCCAAGGGCATCCCAAATCAGGATGCCCAAGCTGAAGGCCAGCAGCCAGCGCTGTAATCTTTTAGATCCCAGGGCCGGCCTCTTATGGTTTTGTTCCACTTAAAATAAAACAGTGCATTAGTGAGCTTGCTCCCTGCCCTGCTCCTCTAATCAAATTCAATGTGCACACACAATCTGTACAAACCCCCATCAACATACCGTAATCTAATTTTTCTTTTTCAACCCCCAAGTGACAGTCCACCCTCCCCCCGAATCCCTGCCCGCTCCTCCATTACCTGTTACCAGGCGCTCCTAGGTTCCCGGTGTACTGAGCAGGCCGGCAGGCCCCGCGCGCCTTCTTCACTGATGATGTCACGGAAGGAGGGCGGAGCTAGCCAGGCCGCTCTCCTATTCACTGACGCGGCCACAGCATAACACGGTGACCGGCGGACAATGCAGACAGGGAGGGAGTGAGGATGGCTGGGTGCGTGATCGCCGGGCACGCGCGCTGGACGGTGACATGCGCGAAGCCTGCTAGGTACTTAAAAAAAAAAAAAAAAAAAACACAGCTGAGTCCTGACTCGAGTATAAGCCGAGGCGGCTTTTTTCAGCCCAAAAAGTGGGCTGAAAAACTCGGCTTATACTCGAGTATATACGGTAAAACGTTTGGCAAAAATTAGGCTTAACAAAAGGCATTTATCATGCTGTATTAAATATTTATGGAGTACAAGTTCAGAAGCTGGAATGTCTGGAATATTAAAAAAACATTTTGCATTCTGTAACAAAAAAAAATGGTATTCCCATGTGGAACATGTATAAGTGTGATGCCACTGTAAATTATGTCCAAGGTCATCAATAAAAAATGTTGTACATGCAAGTGCAAACTAACCCTCCACAATGTACTCATATCACACTTTATATATTTATGACATGGTTGTGAAAGATGTTCTTTGGGCAGAGCGCTTTGATAGAAGTTGGTTTTCACATGAGCTTTCCATGAAATAATTTTGGTCGTCAAGGAATTCACAAGTATACATGATTTTTCATTTGTATAAAATTAAATGTCAAAGAACTAGAAGGACAAAATATTTTTTATTACACCTTTTCCTCTTATCTTTTAAACTCTAGGAGGCAAATTATGAACCTTGCCATTCTTGCTACTAGGGTATATTTGACATAATTGGCATTGGCTCAACACTTTTCAGACAACGCTTTTAAAATGCAGTCATAAACCAGCCTAAAATATTTAATGTCATTGGCCAGCCACACTTAAAGGAAATCCCATTGTGTAGGGCTACACATGGCAATGTTTAACTCCACACCCCCCCTCCATTTTGAAAACAAAGCAATTTTGTCAGAGCTTCATTCTACTCTATTACTTACAAGGGGGTGTCAATTTGACACAAGTCTCAAGATTCAATTTGTGGTCAGGCTCAGTAAGAGGTACTAGAGCGAGCAAAGAGGAAGAAAAGACACTACATAATTTGCTCTGCAGCTTACCTGAAGTCTCTGTCCAGGCACACACTAACTTTCGCCGCACTTATCCTCTTAGAGCCATTTCTAGGCACCCAAAATTGTATGTAAATATCTTATGTATTCTAGGAAAAACAGATTTCTTTGCTTCAATGTCTTGGAAAGGCCTTCACCCTCAAGGCACTATTCTTTCAGCACTTCAGAAAAAGTATTGGAGAAGCTGATGCATGGTGGCTGTCTTGTTTCAAGCTTATCATTTGAAGCTACATCACAACTGCGTTTTCCCAGGAGCTGAAATGCATCTGCAGTTCTAAAGTCACTCTACAAAAAGTCCTTGAAGAGCAGAAACTAGTATATTACACACATACTGCACAATTGTCATTAAGCACCTGCAAGACCCTAACCTGTGGAAAGTTAAAATACTAAAAAAACACAAAGGGGGGCACATCAAAGCATATGCCACCATGGTGTTTCATGACACCATAGTCTTCTAGACGAAAGCAAAGATAAAAAAACCCTGCAAGCGATATATCACAATATCACTTGAAGATGCACCGCATGCAGGATTTTGACAGCTTTAAGATTGATGTTCTGATATGTAACTAATGGTTGGATTTCCTACTGAAATTACTCAGTAAACTAGCTCAGGAAATCACACATGCTTGTAAATAGTGTCATTCTAAAAGATGCCCCAATTCTGTGTGGGTTACCTAGCCAACAGAGGCACATATGACATTTCTGCCCAACACAGCCAAGTAGCAGCAGGACATTACATTTTGCTTCCATTTAACAATAGCCACTGGAAAACATCCCAGCCAGTTTAATATTCAAATTAGAATTATAAATATTTTAAGACCCCTTGTAATACCCCATTCAACGTACTTGCATGCTTTATTGGAACAGATAATAACATAGTAATATGTAACCTATGGGTGCTATCACATCGTCATTTGCAAAGCAATCACATCACCCTGCAAAAGCCTTGCCTGCAGAGTTTTAGATGCAGAAGCACCAATCGCTAGGTGTGAAACCAGCCTTCACCTAGCAAGTTCAGCCCGTTTATAAATGGCTTCCAATGGTCTCGTAGCCAGTAGCTGGTAATGCCATTACATGCCAAGAAAGAAATCCAAGTCCCTTCTCCTGACTGCCCCTCTGGCAGAGAGTTCCATAGTCCCACTGCTCTTACAGAGAAGAATCCCCTCCTATGCTGCTGCAAGAAGATTGTTACAATCCTGGGTATAAATATGTTGTGGGGGAGATATTTGTATTTACCCATATTCATACACAGTTATTCATATGAACTTGACCTGACCAGATATTCCACAGTCAGTGGGACAGTCCCACCTTGAGGCCCCCTGTCCCTCCGTAAACTTGGGGAAAATCTAAATGCCCCACTTTGCCGACATGGGGAAGACTGTCGCACCAAATTTAGAATGATATGTGTCTGGGTGGATAACAACTGCTCTGACTTTTTGGTTGAATGGTGGTAGTGGAATATATGGACTTCTGAGCATAGGCTCCATTAAAAACATCTTCTATGGCCCAAATATTCTGAGAGCATGTGACCCATGATTAAGTCAAATGCTAAAGCACACCCACCACCTACAAACTGTTAAACTGTACCGCTTTAAAGTGGACCAACACCCAGGATTTTGACTATCCTGGGTCTTGGTCCACTTCGGTAGGGCACCCCCGATCGGGGTGCCCCGCTGTGTGAAACCCCCCTGAACCCCAAGAAAAACTCCTCTCCCCGCGCCGACGGACAAGCCGCGGACAAGCGGCTCCCCCGCCGCCGCCTCCCGCGCGTCAATCTTGACGCACGCGTGCCCGTGCCGGCCATTCACAGACGGCCGGCGCGGGCACGTCTAGAGGGGCGCGAGGGAGGCGGAGATAAGGTAAGGAGTTTGGGGTGTTTGGGGGGGTTTCACCCCGCGGGACATCCCGATCTCGGATGTCCTGCGGGGAGGGAGGTGATCGGCCCGTGAATCTTATAGATTCCCGGGCCGATCACCCGTGGGTGTTGGTCCACTTTAAGGACCCCAAGAAATGGGTAGTTTACCAGAAGTGCACACAACAGTCCATAAGGGGTCTGCACCGGGTGTCTCCCTTCAGCCACGCAATAGCCCAAATAGTAATTTCACACCTTTACAGAACTACCCAGATAACCAATATGGCATCCAAAAATGCTGAAACAAAGAAATTGTCATTTAAACAGAAAGAAAAAATGGAACGCTGTGTACAACTTACACACCTGTTGCTTTACTTGTGGCATTGCTTTATATTCCCTAAAGACTGAAAATGAGCACTAAATATATAAACACTTCGATTAGTATTGCACACAAAATCATCATTACAATAGAAACATTTATGCAACATAGAAAATGGGCATCGCTTAGAAAATAATTGAGAACGCTTTTTAAAAGCAAAACAACTCTTATGCACAATTATGCTGAAGGGAAATCAGTTGAATATAAAGTGAATGACTATTTGATGGATATGAAGAACACCAGCACTTGAGTTATTTATTCTCAGGCAACAATATGCACCAATAAAATATCAGCTCATAAGAATGGGTAGAGGGGCTGGAAGAGAATATTAATTCCAAATAAAACAGAATAGGACTAGTGGGAAATTACTATTTCCTGCCACTAAATAAAGGGTGAAGGGTTGTACTACCAGGTTTATATTAACATATATATTAATTTAGATTAACAGACCCATTAGCATTCTGTTCGCAAACTACTGCCAGCCCATGCAGAAGCTGGAAAGGGAGAGTATCCTGGCCTCATTTTCATCAATTCTAATCAAGAGGACAGGCATCACAATACTTTAGGAGTGGTCACGCTCTATGAGGCTATAAGAAATATATGGATGGGTGCAAAAATTCCAATTAGCTTACCGGTAATTGGTTTTCCGGTAGTCCTCCAGGACGCCCAGCCGAGCACCCCTCCTACAGGAAACACAACTGATCATAATAATACAATTCTTTGAAATACTCACCTGTAGAATGGATATTTGTATACAGTACGTCCTGCTCCAGATATAATACTTACACTTGGGTTATCCTCCGCCAGATGGCGCTGCACTGCAGAGACATGCAAAACAGGCTCCTCCCGGCCCTTCAAATACCCAGGGACCTCCCACAAATCCCCAGCATTGAAAAGCAGTGAACAAGAAGCCGGGAGAATTAAACCACCCAGAACAACTGGTAATGATAACAATGATAACTATCACCATACAGGGGATCCAGAATAATGCAAAAAAAACAGGGTGGGGTGGAGCAGGACGTACTGTATACAAATAATATCAATTCTACAGGTAAGTATTTCACAGAATTGTATTATTCTTAGTATACAGTACGTCCTGCTCCAGAAATACAATACTTGCACTTGGGACATCCAATAGCAGTGTCCAAAAAGTAGGGTGGGATCCCCAACAAAAAATAACAGCAGACAGTTTAAAACCCCTGTCACCTGCATAACCATACGGCCAAGACAGCATAAGCTGAGGCCCTAACAAAAAACTTGCAAAAGGTATGAGCAGAAGGCCAATGGTAGTGGCCTAGCCAACCAGTTCAACAGAAGACCAGTGCTGAAAAGCCCAAGGGACAACAAGCACGAGTAGAAAAGAATCGAGGTGACAAGGAAGATTCTTCCCCTTGCTGGAATAGGCCTGAGTAACAGCCTGACGAATCCAATAGTTACAGTAGACTTGGCAGAAGCCCAAAAAACCGAACCAGGGACTAAGAGGCACATCCATTAAGGTAATAACCAGGACCAAGCCGCCCAACTCCCGAGAGCAGACGAGATCGGGCACATTCAGGATGCAATGACCACAGGCCCCAAGGAACATCAGTTCCCCTAAGGACACAGTGACTACCAAGGAAAACTTCCAACACCTGATTAAGGAATGCAGAACCCTTTCCTCAGCGTTGCTAGGAAAAGGGCACAGCAGGGATAGCAATATCTCGAAACAATGAACAAGAGACACCTTCAGATGCAGATAGTCCCGGCTTCAGGCGGAAGTCAACCTTATCCTAGTGTATCTCAAGAAACGGGGGCTAGGTAGACAGAGCCGCCCACTAACACACGCCTGACCAAGGTAATAGTCACCAGGAGGACAACCTTGAGGGTAAGAACAGCCAGACAGCATCCTGAATAGGACCAAGGGACAAAAATCTGCAAGCAGACAGAATGAAATTCAAATTCCAATTCCAACGGGGACCATATGATTACATGGGGGACGCACATGAGTAACCCCCTGAAGGAAGTCTTAACCAAGGAAGACAGAAGCAGAGACTACTAAGGCAAGGTGGACAGGGCAGAACCTGACCCATCAGAGTACTGAGTTGGAGAACCAACTCCAAATCATGCTGCAAACAGCACTAGCACCCTGGGAACCGAGAACGCCCCCAACAGGGAAGAGACCTAGACTCACCACCAATCAATATGGGTATGTCATACCCTACAACAGATGGAAGAAGAAGAGGGAGAAGCTTGCTCCTAGCCTTCCCATAGTCTCAACACCGAGACAGATAAAGCCTGTCTCCATCAAGATGGATGTTTCAGCAGTCAGGCCGACTAGGCCAGAGTCTGTAGATTGGAGTGACGTAAAGGGAGCCCTGAGTGAGCAGAGCTAGCACTCCTGGCAAAAGGTACAGAAACTACTGTCCTTGGTACCATAACCACCCTCTACTAGGGCACCTGGGGGCCACCAGAATCACTGGTCCCCTTGCCAGAGCAATCATGCACAGAACCCTGCCTAGCAGGGGGAATGGGGAAGACATACAGAACCGAACGTCCAGCCATGACGTTACTAAGGCATCCGGACCACTGCCAGAGGATCCTGGGACAGGGAAACAAAGGCCGAGAGCCTGTGATAGTGACGTAACACAAAACAGATCCACAACTCATAGGACGCCATAGTGGTACAGGGATTAGCACATCCTGTCGCAGAGGGGCTCCACCGGGGCGAATATCACTGATATGCAGGGAACATTGTCTCCACCCAAATTAGGAACTTAGACACTTCCTGGGGGTCCACCAGCTCCAGGCCCCTTCCAATGGTTAATGTAGGACACTGTCAGACAGACCGAGCGCCCCCAAACTGGCAGGCCCAGAGGGTCAAGTGAGACAGAACCAACTGAAAAATGCTCACCGTTTCAAAATCAATAGGCGTAAGGACCGTCTAAGGGCCCCACCACCCCCAGAATCGCAGGGAGTTTCAGAAGAAACCCTCCCCCTTCAACCTGATAGTTTGGCATCCATGGTGACCGTTTCCAGGAATGGGTAAGAAGGAACTGCCCCCAGACAGGTTCCTTGAGTTCATCCACTCCAAGAGGAACCTTCTTATCAGGTGGGAAGGCCCACAGACCTAGCTCCAGGGATGCCGGATCCCTGTCCTGTATTAACAATAGAAGTCGCAGAAGGCCCAAGGGGAACTGAACATAAGGGACCTCTTCCGAGCAAGACACCAACGGGCCCACCAGCTGCATCTCTGCCTGGTGAAGGGTCCAGGACAGCAATGAGGGACTGAGCCCATGTGACCAGATTGTCCCCTTTATTGCGGAGAAGGGAAGATTCTCATTAGAACCTGATCCAGAATTCATTCCTAGTAATGGGATTACCAATTAAGGGGACAATGAGGACTTGGGGTGATCACCCATCCAAATGACTCCCAATGGACGCCATCAGCCTGGTATCCATCTCAGCCTGACGCAGGCTGGGAAGTGAGAAAGGACGTCCAGGTAGTCATCGCGTGGACGCCCCTTGGTCTCATCAGAGACATCACCATCGTCAGCACCTGAGTGCGCACTCTGGGAGTTGGAGAGGCTATTCCTTGAGCACAAGGGCATGGAAATGAGCCTGCTCTAGAAATTCCAAACGTGCAGTTGCAGTATGGAAACGCTCCCCTCTAGGCTTGGGGACCTGACCGGGGAGGGAGATAGACAGTGCCTTAAAGACCTTAATCAACAAGTCGTCAGTGTCACACTGGCCCCAGTATTCAGGGCCAGAATCGTCATGACTCCTCGGCCTCTCATCAGATGAGCCTGAGTCAGAGAACAACTCCGCTTCATCAGAAGGGGTATAGTCACCCGGAGTAGTAAACTCCACGGTTCTCATAGAAGATACAGAAACATGAGGCGACAGGTGCCGCTTCCTACCAGGGCCCATTCGCTCTGACAACCTAGCAATAATCTGTTCAGCCGTAGGCAGTCTGGAAGGCCCAGCAGGCTGCAATTCCCCACTTGTAGGCGACTCAGCAGGAGAGAGATTTAAGCCTGGGGAGATAGGTGAATTGAAGCTAGGTGTAGCCACTGGCCGGCATGATTGCAGGGTCAGTGCTTGCTCGGCACAGGGCACACAGACCCGTGCCCTGTCAGCATCAGCATAGGGTTGTCCACACGCTACACACAGCCGGTCATGTCCCAGAGGGACCCCGGTCACATAATTCTGAGATGCCTCCATATGGTGATTATTTAAGGCACAATATGCCAGTAGGGATTTACACTATAAGTAACCCTGAATGCCCCAAAGACCCGCTAGGGAAGTGGGAGAATATTACAAGGCCCGCAATAATTTTACATCAGGCCGGGAGAAGCCAATGGTGTTCACCAGTCTGAAAGACATAGGGAATAAGAGGTGTCAGAACCATGCGCAGTAATTTAGGATCATGAAAATCGCCCCGCGAAGGCACTTACAGACCAAGGGAGGAGGAGGACCGCTACCACGAGTAGCCATCCAGGACGGCCCAGCCGATAAGCAAGTAACTATATATGCGTCCTACCTCAGGGAAGGGTAACCTTCTGAAGTATGTTTCTGCCAAAAGCTTGCTTGGTGTCTAAAGCCAAATCCACTCTGTAGTGCTTCAGAAACGTGTGTGGGGAAGCCCATGTTGCAACTCTGCAGACTTCTTCCAGTGAAATTCCTGTCTGATTAGCCCAGGAAGCAGAAATTGCCCTAGTAGAGTGGGCCCTTACTAACCCAGGGGCCTGCTTACCCATACTTTCATAGGCTACCTGTATGGCATCCGTAATTCACCTAGCAATAGAGGCCTTAGAAGCTTGCAACCCTCTATTTCAACCTGAAAAGGTTATCAATAAATGATCTGACTTTCTTCACCCAGCAGATCTCTCCAAATACAGTAATACAATCTTCCTAGCATCCAAGAGCTGCATTTCCTACCGATCACCAATATCTTCAGGCCTGAGTCCAGGAAGATAAATCTCCTGGGACATGTGAAAAAGCGGATCGGGTCTGATCGAAAGATGATCCGGAAATGCACGAAAATAAGACTCCTCAATAGATAATGCCTGCAAATCACTAATTCTTCTTGCTGAAGTAATCGCAAGAATACAACTTTCAGCGTCAAATATTTAAGCGTTGAGTCAGCAATTGGCTCAAAGGGTGTCTTAGTCAAGCCATTAAGAACGATGATAGATCCCAAAGTGGAAAGGGCTTAGGATTCATTGGCCTTTCCCTAGCTATTGAAATAAAAAAATCAATCCATTGACTCAGCCTTGTGTCCAAAAATACAGATAGAACCGCCACCTGCACCTTCAAAGTGCTTATGGCTAAGCCGATTTCCACACCTTCTTGTAAAAATTCCAGAACAGAGGCCACATGTGAAGGACCTAGGTTATGGCTCTTACAGAAAGAATTGTATGTTTTCCAGACTTTCTACTCTGAAACAGTCTTAACTCTACTTGATAAGCCCTTACTCAAACTCCATTCAGGATCCAGGCTGTCAGCCGAAGGTTCTGGACCTGAGGATGAAGAATGGGGCCTTGCTGAAGCAAGACTACTGACTTTGGTAGAATGAAAGGTGGGCCGGATGTCATCTGAATCAGAAGAGAGAACCACAGCCTCCTGGGCCAATGTGGTGCCACCAAAATTACTCTCGCTGCCTCTGTCTTTATCTTTTTCAATACTCTGGGAAGCAGATGAAAAGGTTGGAATACATAGCAAAGGCTGAATCTCCCCCAATCTTGGGAGAATGCATCCACTGCCAGGGCTCTCTGACCCTGGTACAGTTTTGGCATTTGGAATTCCTCTTTGTTGCAAACAGATCCATCTCTGGTGAGCCCCAAAGGTCTACCACCTGCTCGAAGACCCTCTGGTTCAGCTCCCATTCTGAAGGCCTCAATTGACCCCGACTGAGGAAATCCGCCAGTACATTCAATTGTCCCTTAATATGTACCGCTCTCCGAGACCTTACCCAATTTTCCAGTTTGCCACAAATGATTCTGGAGAGAGCTTCTAGCTCCACTGACTTGGTGCCGCCCTGATGGTTGATGTAGGCCACCACAGTGGCGTTGTCCGACACAATCAGGACATCCTGATTTTGTATTTGGTCTCTGAAGTGACCTAATGCTAGAGCCACAGCTTTTAGTTCTCGAAAATGTAATGATCTTTGTGACAGATCGTCCGACCATGCACCCTGTATCTGATGTTGGGAGCAATGAGGCCCCCCATCCCCAAGTGCTTGCATTGGTCGTAAACCTTATGGGATCCATCTGATGCCAGGGCTTTCCCGTTTACAGATTTCTCTGAACTGTCCACCACTGAAGGGACCTGCAAAATCTTTCTGGGAGAGTTATCTAATGACTTCTAGACCTTGTTCCATGTCTTTAGGAAAAACTCCTGCAGGGGCCTTGAGTGAAACTGAGCCCAACTGACCGCCAGAATGGCGGAAGCCATTAGACCCAGCAACCCCAGAATTTTTCTCAAGGATACTTTGGGATCTTGTTGCACGCAAGAGGACAGGGAGGCAATCTTCTGTATTTTTAGGAGGCGGCAGGTAAGTTCTCCTCCAAACAGTTGATCAGATAACCCCAGCTATATACATTCTGTTTTGGGAAAGCAAACTTGATTTCTCTGTTTATTATCCATCCTAGCTCCGTCAGAAGAGAATGTTCTTTTCACATTGCTCTCTAGGAGCTCCCTGGACAGTGCAAACAGTAACAGGTCGTCCAAATAGGCTATGATGCCTATCTGATCCTTTCTCAGAAAGGCCATCACCTCTGCCAGGACCTTTGTAAAGATGCTTGGAGCGGGCGAAAGACCGAAGGGCATTGCCCTGTATTGCCAGTGAAAGGTTACTCCACCTAACATCACTGCAAACCTAGAAATTTTCTGTGTGCCAGCAGGATCAGTATATGCAGATACACACCCTGAAGGTATATGGAGGCCATCCAGGCCCCTTTGGAGAGAATTTCCTTGATGTAAAAATAGTTTCCATCCGGAATCTTTTGTACCATATATCTTTGTTTAATCAGAATCATTCTGAACTTTCCTGAAGGCTTTTGAATACATGTGAGTACACTCCTGTCTGCCTCAGGTGCCATGGGACCTCCTCTATAATCGCCAACTCCTTTCGTTTTGTAATCACTAAAGGAAAAGCCTCTGCCTAGTCCCATTCTTTGGGGCACTGGGTTACCTGAAAATGATTCTCCGGCCATGAGACAGGTGGGACTTGGAAGTTTGGTCGCCCTGCCATGTCTTGAGCAAGAGTGCTCAGCGAGCAGAATTAATCAGAGCCATATTCTTTGCTGTGGCTCTGACTGCTTCTGACACTGCATCAGACATATAATTCACTGCTTTACACACAAACATTAAAGCATCCTCAAGCTCCTCCTTGTGAGCCCCTTCATTATTAGTCCCTACTTTCTCTAACCATACCTCAGACACCCTGCTGAAGCAATCAGCTGCAAGCAGCAGTCTAAGCAAAAAAGAATCTGGGTTCCGGGGGGGGGGGGCATCTCCGTCTGTAGCAGGCCAGGGGCCACCCGGGACCCGAACGGCCTGCTAGAGCACGGAGAGCGAGTCCGGACTGGCCATTTTCCCTGGGAATATAACAAAAAATGGGACGATGTCCAGCATGTTTCCTCGGGAGGAAACACAAAACACTGAGGGTCTGGAGGAAGGGGAGGGGTATTTATGATGTTCAGTTGTGTTTCCTGTAGGAGGGGGGAGGTACTCGGCTGGGCCGTCCTGGAGGACATCTTGGGAAAAAGGTCGCAGACGCAACAAAACAGTAGGGTGGGAGTTGTGCCCTGGATTGAAAAAGGAAGAAATTACCGGCGAGTGCACAAATTTCTCTCTCACCCCTTCCATTTCAGGGCACCATCACCAACGCGTGGGACATCCCAAAGCAGTATCCTGAATGGTAGGAGCGTGCTAACACAGCAACCGGCTGAAAGTGTCAACATAACCAGGAACAGAAACCTCTGGCAAGGGGTTCACCACTGCCTGCAACACCTTATGTCCAGGTGCAGCATCGACAGATACCTGGACACCAACTCAGTAACAGATGCGGCAATTGCCCTGGTACAGTAAGCGGTGACAAAGGAGGGGTGGCAGCCGCTCAGAACATTTTATAACTATAATGTGGAAACACTGTGGGACGGTAGCCGTGCTGGAATGATCCTCAGCCGACCGAAGTCCTGCAGAGCAGACCAGCAGTGTCAGGGGGAGTATCGGGTGTACGAGGCAGAGGAACCTCTGGCACCTTTGCAAATTGGTGGCGCCTCATGCTGAAAGAGGGACGGAGCCACAGACCACACAAAATGTGGGAGCCCCCCCCCCTCCAGTTTCATAGCCTAGAAGGCTGGAAGCCATGCCCTCCTCCCGCTGATCATGGAGAATGGGGGGAAAACAGATATAGGAACCCCAGATCCTTCCAGGCCAGAGACATGGCATCCGCTGCCACTGCCAGAGGATCCTGGGATAGAGGAGGGTTGGACAAGAATAGACGAATCAAGTCCTGAATCAGAACCATTTTGGACTGAGGAAGAAAAACCTTGGCCTGAAATGTATCCAGAATCAGGCCCAGGAAGGGAATTTCCCTGGATGGACAGAGAGGATTTGGGGTAACTTATTACCCATCCGAACCTCTCTAGCGTAGAGACCACCATCCTGGTGTCCAACTCTGATCGTTCGAGGAAGGAGGCTGCGATAAGAAGATCGCCCAGAAAAGGCACAATGCGGATGCCCTGGACCCTGAATATAGCCATCACTCCAGCCAGCATCTTGGTAAAGACTCTTGGGGCCGAGGTAAGGCCGAATGGCAGGGCCACAAATTGATAATGCTGGTCTTTATCGAGAACCTGAGAAATCTCTGGTGACCTGGAAAAATAGGAATGTGCAAATAAGCATCCTTGATGTCTATGGATGTCACGAAGTCCCCCTGACGGAAAGCATTGATCGTTGATCGCAGAGACTCCATGCGGAATCTTCTGAAACGGATAAATTGATTGAGTCTCCTTAGGTCTAGGATAGGCCGAACAGAGCCGTCCTTTTTGGGTACCGTGAACAGGTTGGAGTAAAACCCCAAACCCCTTTCCGCTGGAGGCACTAGGCAGATGACAGCCATGTTTAACAGATTCGCTACTGCTGCCCGCAGTCCCTGCGCAATTGCCAGATCTGACGGCATCCGGGACATGAAAAATCTGGGAGGAGGCCAGGACTCGAATTCCAGTTTGTAACCGGAATAAACTACTTCCAGAACCCAATTGTCTGATACCTCCTGAACCCAGAGGGTGGGGGCGTCCCCTCATTGTTGAGCAGGCTTAGGGGCAGATTTGGTATTGGACCCCCAATTCTGACTTGGATGGCCACGTCCTCTTCCTCTATTCCATGCATGGAGGCATACAACATAACAATATGGAGGGCTGGGAGGCATACAATATAACCAAAAAGGTCTTTTAGAAAATTCAGGCAGAGAAATAGAGAAAGGCCAGGAGCAAACCCGGCTACCTGCAGCTTGAAGGAGAGTCATCTTCTGAATGCTTCGCCGACTGCAGAGACGAAAGACTGGGGAAAAGTGGGAGGAACCTGGTACTTATGGACCAGGAGGGGCTCCTTTTTTCATGTCATATCTGCAAGATTGCCCTATATAGGCCGGTTTCCCAAGTGTCAAGGATCTTTGGAAGTGGGGTGTGTGACATACTAGGAATATAACAATACTAACAAACAATGGTTCACCATATAAAGGATCCAGAATACCAAACAGGGTGGGTGAAGCGGAGTGTATGTCACACTTATATCCGTTTTAAAGGTGAGTAATCACAAAACTGTATTATTCCAAGTGTGACATACTCTCCGCTTCAATACTTCCTGACAGTTGGGACATCCAATAGCAGTGTCCGTCAAGGGTGGGAACCATAAACAGTAAAGAATGCACCAACTCAAACCACTGCAGCTAGCAGAACCTTGCGGCCAAAAACAGCATCCGCTGAAGCCCGCACATCAACCTTATAAAACTTGGAAAAAGTATGAACAGAAGACCAAGTAGCAGCCTTACAAACTTGTTCAACAGAAGCCTGGTGCTGAAAAGCCCAGGATGCACCCACAGCACGAGTAGAGTGGGCAGTGACCCTAAAAGGGGGAGTCCTCCCCTTAGCAGAATAGGCCCCAACAATGGCCTGACGAATCCATTTGCTAATCGTAGACTTAGCAGGTGCCAAACCTTTCCTGGGCCCGCAGGGCACCACGAAAAAAGCGTCCGTCTTGCAGAAGGAAGAAGTAGTCACCAAATAGTACTTCACACAGCGATCATCATCCAAATTGTGCAGAACCCTCTCCTTGTCATTGTTAGGCTTAGGACACAAGGAAGGGAGAACAATGTCCTGATTGAGGTGGAAAGCAGACACCACCTTAGGAAGGAAATCCGGTTTAAAACGAAAAACCACATTATCCTGGTGTCTCTCAAAGTAAGGGGCCTGAATCGACAGAGCCGCCAACTCAGACACGCCGAACCGAGGTAATCGCCACCAAGAAGGCAACCTGAGTGAGAACCGAAAGAGCAATATCATGTAGCGGCTCAAAAGGAGGACCCTGCAGAGCCGAAAGAACGAAATTCAAATCCCAAACAGCAACTACAGCTTTTCGAGGGGGTCTTAACCAGCGGGGGTAAAGCAAAAGACCTCTGGAAGAAAACTGACAGAGCAGAAACCTGTCCTTTCAAAGTACTAAGCTGGAACCCAAGGTCCAGATTATGCAAGGCAAGCCCCTAGCCTCACACCAATCAATATAGGACCTCCAAGTCCTATAGTAAATGTCAGAAGAGGACCGCTTCCTAGCCCTAATCAGGGTCTGAACGACTGCCTCAGACAAATCCTCTTTCAAGATGAAGGTTTCAGCAGCCAGGCCGTCAAAGCCAGCGTTTGTAAATTGGGGTAAAGTAGATGACCCTGGGATAGCAGGTCCGGTATCAAGGGAACCCTGCACTGGTCTACGGCCATCCTTACGACGTCTGCGTACCAAACCCTTCTTGGCCACCTTGGAGCCACCAGAATCGCTGGTGCCCCTTCTAGAACCAGTTTGCGAACTACCCTGCACAGCATGGAGACAGGTGGAAACAGGTACAGAAAACCCAGGTCCTTCGACGCCAGAAACAAGGCATCCACTGCCAAGGCCAGGGGATCCTGAGAAAGAGACAAATGCCGGAAGCTTGTGATTGTGCCTCGAGGCAAAGAGATCCACCTCCGGAGTACCCCTACTTGCGGCAAAGATCCAGAAAGACCTCGGGGTTGAGAGACCACTCTCCGTGGCGAGAGGACCCCCTGCTCAGGGAATCCGCCTCCGTATTCTCCAACCCCGGAATGTAGACTGCCGAAAGGCAAGGAACATTGCTCTCCGCCCAGCATAGGATCAGAGAGACTTCCCTGAGGGCACTCCTGCTACGAGTCCCTCCTTGGTGATTTATGTAGGCCACAGCCGTTCGGTTGTCCGAACACACCTGAACTGGAAGACCCCGTAACTGTGGGGTTAACCGAGCCAGAACCAGACGAATGGCTCGGAGCTCCAATACATTGATGGGGGTGTGAGCCTCCTGGGGACCCCACACCCCGCTGAACTGATGACTTCCAATAACCTCCCCAGCCCGACAGGCTGGCATCCGTGGTAACCGTCTCCCAACAAGGGACCAGAAAGGATCTGCCCTTCACCAGATTGCTCGAGTCCAGCCACCACCGAAATGACTGCTGAACCCTGGGAGACATCCTGAAAGGTTGATCCAAAGACCGTGGGCTCCTGTCCCAATATGTCAATAGGAGAAGTTGAAGAGATCTCATGTGAAAGTGTGCAAACAGCACCGCCTCGAAGGAGGACACCATCAGGCCCATCAGTTTCATCCCATGTCGGATAGAGGGACAAGGACTGGCTAAGAGACTGATCAGGTCCTGAATCCCCTGCACCTTGATCTGGGGCAGAATCACTCTGGCCGACTGGTATCCAGATTCATGCCCAGAAATGAAAGCACCCGAGACGGGGAGAGAGAAGACTTGGTGCGGTTGATCACCCACCCGAATCTCTCCAGGGTCGACACCACCTGGAGTGTGTCCAGTTCTGCCTGCTGAAGGGAAGAAGCAGATATCAAACAGATCGTCCAGATAAGGCACAATGCGAATGCCCTGAGATCTAAGCAGAGCCATTACGCCCGACAAAACCTTGGTGAAGACCCTCGGTGCCGAGGTCAGACCGAAGGGAAGAGCTACGAATTGATAATGTTGATCCCCCACCGCAAACCGGAGGGAATCTCTGATGTGCCTGAAAAATTGGAACATGCAGATACGCATCCTTGATGTCTATGGGTGTCATAAAATCCCCTTGGCGAAGGGAATTGATAGCCGAGCGCAGAGTCTCCATGCAGAACTTTTTGGCTCTGATAAACCTGTTGAGAACCTTGAGATCTAGAATGGGTCTCACCGAACCCTCCTTTTTGGGAACCGTGAAAAGGTTGGAGTAGTAACCCCTGCCTCTTTCCAACAGAGGCACCGGGCATATAACCCCCATGTCCAGAAGGCTTTTCACTGCCAACAGGAGCCCCTGTGCAGCCTGAGGGTCCGAGGGCACCCGAGACCTTAAGAATCTTGGGGGCGGCCAGTACTCGAACTCCAGTTTTTGCCCAGAGGGGACCACTTCCAAGATCCAATTGTCTGTGACCTCCCGGGCCCAGACCCGGAATTGGAGCCGCAGCCGCCCCCCCCCCACCCTTACGGGTGAGGGCGCCCCTTCATTGCTGAGCCGGTTTAAACGGCAGGCTTGGGCTTGGAACCCCAGGCAGCCGCGGGACTTGCCCGACCTCTGCCTCTGTTCCAGGGCGAGCCCCTGACCCCCGAGAAGGCCAGACCCCTAGACGCTCTGGCCCCTCGAAATGAAGGAGTGAACAAGCTCGCCCCCCGAAAGGGACGGCGCTGCTTCCTCCGCTGAGGTAACTTACCGCCTTTAGCAACTGCATCCAATTTATCTCTAAACAACCGCGCCCCCAAGAAGGGGAGAGCTGTGAGTGACATCTTGGCTCCAACATCCGCTGTCCACTGACGGAGCCAGACCAGTCTGCGCATGGCCACCAGCAAGGCTGACGTCCTACTACACACGACAATGGAGTCTTCCATCGCAGCCATGAAAAAATCCATGAACAATTCGCACTTCTTAAGTATAGCGAACTCAGCGCTAGCTGGATCCAGCTGAGCGTTATTTAGCCAGTCCCTGATAAGAGACCTGGTAGCAAGCGACACCATGGCAGATGCACTAACCGGTGGCGGGGCCGAGCCCACGTTGGCAAATGTGTGGCACGCCATCTGATCAAGGCACTTGTCCTCGCCATCCTTAAGGGAGGAGGTGTCGGGGGTGTTCAGTACAGAAGAGTTGGTCAAACCTAACACAGGCGCGTCGACCTCGGGAGGAGAAGACCAGCGCTTGACGGCCTCCACCGGAAAGGGATACTTCTTATCCCATCCCTGAGGCACACCAGGGAGCCAACAGGGCCTCTCCCATTCCCTAAGTATCAGCGCATCAAAATGACCCTGGGTAGGGAATTCCAGACGGGGCTTGTAGGCCCCAAAAAATTCCCCCTTCTTAAGAGGGGGCGCCTCAGTTGGATCAACATCCAACACCTCCAATAAATGTGACAAAACAGTGGCCGTATCAACGGCATCCCCCAGCGCCTGCCCGACATTGGAAACTTGTGGAACAGTATACCACAAGAACAGGAACCTAACTACAAAGGCACCACTCCTCCTCACCTAATAAACCAGTTGTCGGCCTCCTCTTCCGGAGTGAAGTGGCACCTTGAAAAAGTGACAGTCCATCACGGAACGCGTGGGTGGCTGATTATCTCGCTCAGCAGGAGGCTTATATATTTCTCACTGAGGTTTTGTGTTTTTAAAAAATTGTTAGGTTTATTGATTTATAGCACTTTAACATTGCACATAGGCACTTTGGATATTTAGTATATACGTATTTTTGTGTTGTAAGATTATGCTTTGGCACAGATGATTGGGATTGATTAGGTTTCCCCCTGCTGGGTTGGGTTATGTGTTGGTATGTCTTTTAAATGTTTTGTGATGATTAGTGTACTGTATGTTTTTAACGAGATTTACTGATGAATTAAATTTCTTTTTGATATTAGTTGTATTGTTGATTTATTAGGTGAGGAGGAGTGGTGCCTTTGTAGTTAGGATCCTGTTCTTGTGGTATACTGGGCCACAAGTTTCTTTTGTGTGAATTGCATTGCTTGTTTGGGACGCTTCATTGGCACACCCTTACTCATATACCAATAGGTGCACAGTGTGCAGGTTCTTTTATTGGAATTCCCAGGCTGACTATAGTCAGCCTCTGAATCCAGATACAATTCCCCCTCCTCTAGTGGGGAATAATCTGACAATTCAGCGGATTCATAGTCAGTGTCCCACAAGGGCTGGGCCAACGACAACTGTCTTTTTAGCCTGGGGCTTCTTGCCCACCATGCTAGCAATCATTTTCTCTATGCTGGCCAACCTCCAAGCAGCCATACAGAGCAAATAAAGGCATATAGGCACACACACCATTATACATATATACCGAACTATGAGTATATACATATATACACGTGCCCCCGATATATGTAGCCCTAGGGCACAATAACGATCAGCGACATGTACCGCAAGGAGAGCATAAGCCTAGGTATCCAGCTAAAGGAGCCCGTATGGGGCACTCACAGCAGAAGATGGCGTCCATACAAGGAGAGGGAGAAGGGGGCGGGCCAGCGCGGAGCCCGCCAGCACATGGCCCCACCCCCCTCCGACGCGGGATTCATTCCCAAGCCGCGCTTCCAGCCGATAGGGCTGGAGCCGGCCGACGCCGCCAAGGGGGGCGGGCCGACGCGGCACGCTCCGCTGACGCGGGAGAGCGCCAGGCCCCGCCCCCCCTCACTGAGGGAAGTAGAAGGCCGCGCTCCCCAGCCAATATGGCCGTGGAGCCGACCATAAGAGAACCGGCCCGCCGCAAGAGAGTGTGCGTGCGGGCCGAACGTTAACACACACACACACGAATAAACAGTGATCAAAAACACAGAAAATAAAGGTCAGGGAGTCAGCCCCCCCCCCCCGCCCCCCCCGGAGGAGAGTAAGGGACCCGGAAGGGGGAGTGGGAACCCGGCCATTATAAGGCCATAGGCATGTAGGGACGGGGCATCCCACACCAGGACCACCAAAACCTGGATAACCGCCTACCCCATGGTGGGGTCTCACGGTGGAGTGGCGCTCCTACTGAACCCAAAGGGTACTCCTACCTTTACCAAGGACCTGCAGCCGAAGCTGGGAGGCTCAATACAGGGACAATTTAGGAAGGTCCTGGCAGCAATAGGGACAAAAATGGCCGGGCACGAGCCCGGCTTACCTGCAAGTAAGAGAAGCTTCATCTTCTGTCTTGCTCGCTGCAGAGAAGACAACTGGGGAATTGGTGGGAGGGCCCAGGTAGTTATGGACCGGGAGGGGCTTCTTTTTTGCATTCATCTCTGCAGAAGTTCGCCCTCTACTGGAGAATAACCCAACTGTCAAGAAGTATTGAAGCGGAGTGTATGTCACACTTGGAATAAGCAAGACAACGACCTGCTGTCATGCTGCGAAGAGAACTGGCAGCACGGACTGACAACTATATGAACATTTTACTCTTGAACAAACAAGCATCTAGAGGTGTAACCCAAGTCACCATATGATCCACATGATTGTGCTGCACGTGTCTCCGTTTGAAATTAAGAACCTGCATCCCACATATATGAATTTAATTCAATTGGGAGATTACATTTAAATTATATTTTGAGTCTCATTTATTTCACTTTTGCTTTGCAATCCATCATAAGCAAAGTCTACCTGGTAGTGGGCAGTAAATCGAGTGGAATTAGCATTTTAATTGATGTTACATGAGACAACTCTGCTATTTAACAGCTGTTAAGTGGTGTTAATTGGGAGCTGCAGCCCACAGCTTGGCACAGTTTGTGCACACAACTGAAAAGTAAAATAGCATGTACACCCCTCTAAATGTACCAAGAGAAACCCAAACACATCAGGATATATGCAGGATTGTTTGATAAATGACAGAATGAAATGCCAGCATGGGAGAGCTATGCTCTTTCATGGGTATGTGTTGTATAAGCCTTATATGTAAACCTGTTAATGTGACAAAAGAAACCCTACTGCCAGCACTTCAATATGGGCAACACAGCATGGCTGATTTAGCTAGTGCTTAAGTGTGCATTCCATTTAATTTAGTTTTCCTGGTAGGACATTATGTAGCTCCAACATAAGTTGTTTCTTAAAAATAAAGTTTTACAAAACCATGTGAAGCAGGACAAGCAAGGCTCAACACTTCGACTTCCACCTCTACAGTCGATGATGCCTGATCTGTTGCAGGAAAGGTAGACTTGTTTTCTTCCAGCTTTGGACTGGTTTATTTTTGCTTTGAATAGTGAACATGGGGTTTTCTCGCCACACTGCTCATATTGAGGTCCACAATACTAAACAAATTGTAGTAAGGCTCAATTTCTTGAACCGTACATTTCTTAGTAAGCTGTATAAATAAAAACACGTATTTGCAGGCAAAGCAGCAATATACTTTCATCACCACCATTATCTGGAAAATACATCAAAGCATTAGCTCCCTCCTAAAGTGATGTGTATGGGTATAAACACAAAGCCAGGAACAATGGACAGACTTATACAGTCAAGCCAGAACCAGGAGTTATGATGGCACCAAGATCAACAGTGCCTAGGACTAAGCTCTAATGGGTCAACTTATTTCTGTAAAATCATACCAGCCAGCAATGCAAAGAGGACTGCAAAGAGCATTATCTATCTATATATCTGTGCCCTACCAATATTTTCTCAGTTGTCTGCAACAAGGCAGAGACGAAGTGAAAAGGGAGGGGAAAACACCCCACCTCTCCTTTTCTGGAGAGATTGAAAGCTGGTGTGTGCAACAGTCTGTTGTCACAGAGAAAAGGGGGCAAAGCTAGGTGAAGATCATTGAATGTATCAGAGAAGGCAAGTGAGACACGGTATTGCATTTTGAACAATACTTCAGCCTAACCTGTTTTGAGGTACTGCAATCTGCCTCACCGTGATCATGGGATTTATCAAAATAGCGGGTAGACGACATGAGCTACAGTATTTGTCTATCGTAGACCGCTTTGCATACCTAAGCTAAACAAAAGCCGCACGCACTAGGCACACAGCTTGTTCAGTTTCTTGCGCATTTATCTGGCATCATCAGGCATTTTGCAGATAAGCAGATAGCACATCCAAGTTCCTTAAGCTTTGCAGGAATGGGATTGGTTTGCTTTGCCAAGTGCTGAAAAGCTGGCTATGCCAGACAAATATTGGCAGGCTACATACTGGCAACTAGCAATTGCAAGACATACTACAAGCTAAGCCTTTACTTGGGACAAAGGCAATAGAAATATACCAAAACTTGCTGAAGGATGGTTGACTGATAGCAGTAATATAAATGGTTTGTCACTGTAAAATCTTGCACTTTATTATATTTAATAAAGGCAAAGAGCTTGATGAGAAATATTCCCCAAAACGGTTACGTCAAGTCTTACAGTAAGCTGTGTCCAGTCACTTCAAAAGCTCACTAAAGCCACTGTCCATGAGAAAATTATACAAAAGCACTAATAACGATTAAGAGTAAATCCAAACTTAGCAACCCTGTTCCCCTGCTGTGCTAAGCCCAATTTGGGTGTTAAAATAATGAAGCAAGAAGCCTGATCCCAGCAGTCGTAGACTAGAGGGATGGTTGGACTTGAGTGAATGACAGTCTCACTGCTGCACAGAATTGGGTGACAGACCTGACATTTTCTCCAAGACTGTAGCATCCTGGACCCAAGAGGCTGGGGATCCCTGGACTTCAACTTAACCCCCCCCCCCCCCCACAATTTAGCCAGTGGTGCCATATTATAGGGGCGATGCACAAAAACACGAGAAACCGTGTTTTTAACTACCGCAAGAGGTACCCTCAGTCAATCTTCACATGCATACCAACGTTACTCGAGCACCTACCTGTAGCCTAAATGTTGTGACTTGTGTAGCCATCCACAAGTCCAGATATCTACAACCTTTGATCAACAGTTGTAAAGAACAGAAGATCAATATAAGCCACCTTACTAAAAACGCCAATTCCAGTGCTGCCCACACAGCTTCCATCGCTAACAGTATAGTCTAGTGGCTCACATTGGAGGGCACTACCTCCGAGGTGGAAGAGTAAATCAGTTTACTATGTTAAGGTAATAAGTGCTTGGGTAGATACAGGGAGAACTTTGAAAGTGGACTTATGTTCAAATTCAACACGTGGTAGATTTCTAAAAACACAATTCTGTGAGATTCACTTAAAGAATTGGTTTGGATTCCGATCCATTCCAGGCCGTCCCTTAATCATTACACCTGGGTAATTCCTGCCCGGATGGGAGTGTACTGCAAGATCGAAAGGTGTGACTCCTCCCGGCCCCCATAAGTAGCAGCTGCCTCTAATTAAAGACCAGTAATTAAATAGCAGTATATCATGACAAGAGGCTAAGGCCGGGAGGCCCCAAATATAGGAGACCATGTTACTTCACACCACCTCCGCTTGTTTTTTCTCAAAAAATCCATCTCGTCTTTTTTTTTTTTTTTTTTTTACAAGTGTCCTATTAAATAATAAATGGCGTAATCACCATAAAAAAGGCATCCAGGACATAATATACCCCAAAAGAGGGCGGGTTGGACGGCCTGGAATGGATAGGAATCAAAACCAATTCTACAGGTGAGTCTCACAGAATTGTGTTTTTTCTTCCAATCCTTAATCATTACACCTGGGACATCCAACAGCAGTGCCTAATATGGGCGGGATCCCCCAACGCGGTACAGCAGGTAGTTCAATTCACTACAGCCTGAAGTACCTTTCGACCAAATACAGCGTCAGCTGAGGCCCTAACACCTACCTTGTAAAATTGGTAAATGTATGAACCAAAGACCAGGTGGCAGCTTTACAAACCTGTTCCACCAAGGCCTGATGCTGAAAAGCCCAGGAAGCACCAATGGCCCTGGTGGAAAGAGCTGTGACCCAAACAAGGGGCTCCCTCCCCTTGGCAGAATAGACTCTTACCACTGTGTCTAATCCATCGACTGATGGCAGACTTAGCTGGTGGAAGACCTTTCCGTGGACCCTCAGGTATGACATAAGAAGTCCAAACTATGGAAAGATTGTGTAGTAGTGAGATAATACCTTAGTGCTCTCACTACATCCAAACAGTGAAGAACACCCCTCCCTTATAAGACATTGGAGCAGGACATAAGGAAGGCAAAAACCATCTCTTCATTAAA
Organism: Gastrophryne carolinensis; assembly: GCA_027917425.1. NCBI lineage: Eukaryota > Metazoa > Chordata > Amphibia > Anura > Microhylidae > Gastrophryne > Gastrophryne carolinensis. Next base: position 261,563,132 of record CM051238.1, read on the forward strand.
ATGAAGATACCTTTAGGAAGAAAATCCTAAAACATCATTGCCACTAAGATAACCATAAGCACCCTTAGACTTAATGACGCATCTACCATGGTTCAAAAAAGGGGGACCCTGAAAAACAAGATCAGGTCCCAAGACGGCAGAAGTGGATTTAGAGGAGGCCGCACATGAGCAGCTCCTTGTAAAAACAAGTTCTGATAAAATCATTCTCAACTATGGGTTTCTAAAAGAAGACAGATAGATATTTGTCCTCAATTGAAGACCTTCATCAAGACTTCTGCAAAAAATCAATATATTCTGTAAACAGAACAGAGCTACAAGCGAACCCCTGAATTTGCACCAAGCGATAAATGCTTGCCAGACCCTATAGTATAACACTTGATAAAGATTTCTTCCTGCCCTTAGTCTGGATGACTCGCAGAAAAAAAAAAAAAAAATTCCAAGATAAAGGATTCAATAGCCAGGCCTTCCAAGCCAGAACTTGTGATGTGAGATGCCTTAGAGGCCCCTGTGTGAGACGATCTGATTCGGCGCCTCCACAGGTTACCCTGTGACATCCTTACTATGTCTGAGAACCAGCTTCTTCTTGTCACCGAGGAGCCACCAAAATGGTTGGGACTCCCTTGTGAGCTAAACCTTTTTTAGTACTCGACCCAGGAGTGAAATGCATAAAGAAGCTTGAATGCTGACCACTAAGTAAGGACATCTGTTGCTATTGTTAGAGGATCCCTGGGCTGAAAAACTTCGGACCTTCCGACTGAGCCGTGATGCAAGAGATCTAGATCTGGGATCCCCCAGCACATGCATAGGGATTAAAAAACCCTCTGGCTAAGAGACCATTTCCTCTGATGCAGGACAGTTCTGCTGAGATGATCGGCCTACAAGTTGTCCACTCCAGGTATGTGTACCACCAAGAGACATGGAACCAGTTTCTCGGCCCAAAGTAAAAATCCAGCTCACTTCCATCAGGGCTTCACTGCTTCTGATGACCTCATGGTGGTTGATATATACTACCGCCATCCGATTGTCTTCAGATGGTATGTACAATGTCTGAATACAATAGACTAGCTCTCAGTTTCAGGATCTTTATGGAAATTCTGGTCTCCTTCGGACTCCATTGTCCTTGGATTGTTTGTGACTCCATGCCATTCCCGGGCCGACCAGCTCCCTCCCCGCGGGGCATCCGAAATCGGGATGCCCCGCTGTGTGAAACCCCCCCAGAAAGCCCCTAAAAACTTACCTTATCGGTGACGGATAAGCCGCCGCTGCCTCCTGCGCGTCCCTCTAGCAGGACCGTTTATGAATGGCCGGCGCGGGTGCGCGCCCTTTAAGAGGGACGCGCGAGAGGCGGCGGCGGCTTGTCCGGCGCTTGTCCGTCGCCGGTAAGGTAAGATTTTAGGGGCTTTCTGGGGGTTTCACACAGCGGGGTGCCCTGCGGAAGTGGAACAACACTCAGGATAGTGAAAATCCTGGGTGTTGGTCCACTTTAAAACCTCTTTAGTAGCCAATACTCCATTATGACACTATAGGTTTAGGACCACTTGAGGGCTGCCGACAGTTTAAAGACTCAGAAGGAGACTATGGCAGCCACAATGCCACAATATCCTCTTCAACTCAGAGGAAAAATTATTTTCTTTAAAACCCTTTTAGTAGCCAACTTCAATACACTCAGGAATAGGAATACACTCAGGAATACACAGGATTTTTTTTTTATTTTTTTATATATATAAACCTTAGCAGCCACACTAAAGGTTTAGGTCCACATTAAGGCTGCAAAAGGTTTTTTTAAGTCTCAGAGCACCGGCAATAGGGATCAGAGCCCCCCTCAGGGAAGAGACAACTGTCTCCCTATCCACTACCACCGTAGCATAATCCCTGCGCACCGTGCTATCCTTGTCCAGTGCCACTGCATGCATACTGGACATTGGGTAAATCTGTTAAGACCAGATCAGAACGTGCCACATCCTGCACCGGCTCAAAAGGAGGCCCCTGGAGGGCCGAGAAAACCAAATTTAGGTCCCAAACTGGAACCAAAGGCTTTCTAGGGGGCCGAACATGAGTGACCCCTTGGAAAAAAAGTCTTGACCAGATGATGCAAAGCAAAGGACCTTTGAAAAAAGACAGCCAGAGCAGAAACCGGACCCTTCAAAGTACTGAGCTGGAACCCCAGATCCAGGCCGTGTTGTAGAAACTCCAAAATCCTAGGAATCGAAAACACCCTGCAAGGTAAGGCCCTAGCCTCACACCAGTCAATATAGGACCGCCAAGTCCTATATTAAATGATAGATGACCTCTTCCTAGCTCTAATCAAGGTCTGAATAACCGCCTCCGACAAACCTTCCTCCCTCAGGATGAAGGTTTCAGCAGCCACGCTGTCAACGCAAGCGTTTGTAAATTGGGGTAACGTAGTTGACCCTGAGATATCAGATCCGGAAACAGGGGCAGCCTGTACTTATCTACCGCCAGTCTGATGATTTCCGCGAACCAAACCTGTCTTGGCCACCTAGGAGCCACCAGAATTGCTGGTGCCCCCTCTAGAGCCAGCTTGCACACTACCTTGCCTACCATGGAGAAAGGAGGAAATAGGTACAGAAACCCCAGATCCCTCCAGGTAAGGGACAAGGCATCCACTGCCAGGGTCAGAGGATCCTGAGACAGAGATACAAAGGATGGAAGCTTGTGATTGTGCCGAGAGGCAAAGAGATCCACCTCCGGAGTCCCCCACTTGTGACACAGGGCCCGAAATACCCTGTGGCTGAGAGACCATTCCCCTCGGCGAGAAAACCCCCTGCTCAGGGAGTCCGCCTCCGTGTTCTCCACTCCCGGAATGTACACTGCCGAGATGCAAGGAACATTGCTCTCCGCCCATGTCAGAATCAGAGAGACTTCCCTGAGGGCACTCCTGCTGCGAGTCCCTCCCTGGTGATTGGTGTAAGCTACCGCAGTTCGATTGTCTGATCGAACCTGAACCGGTAAGCCCTGGAGGTGAAGTGTCAGACGTGACAGAACCAAAACGGATAGCTCTGAGCTCCAAGACATTGATGGGGGTGTGAGCCTCCTGAGGACCCCACAACCCCTTGAACTGATGATCCTTCCAGAAACCTCCCCAGCCCGACAGGCTGGCATCCGTGGTAACCGTCTCCCAACAGGGGCCAGAAAAGATCTGCCCCTCATCAGATTGCTTGGTTCCAGCCACCACTGAAGGGACTGCTGAACCCTGGGAGACATCAGAAAGGACTGATCCAAGGACTGTGGACATCTGTCCCAGTTCAGCAATAGATGGAGTTGGAGCAACCTCATGTGGAGCAAAGGGGACTGCCTCGAAGGAAGCCACCATCAAAGCCACCAGTGTCATCCCTAGCCGGATAGAGGGGCGAGGATTGGCCAGGAGAATACGTATCAGATCTTGAACCCTCTGCACCTTTGGGTGAGGTAGGAACACTCTGGCCTGACTGGTATCCAGATTCATGCCCAGGAATGAGATCTCCCTTGACGGGGAGAGAGAAGACTTGGGGTGGTCGATCACCCATCCGAACCTTTCCAGCGTCGTCACCACCATCCTGGTGTCCAGCTCCGCCTGACATAGGGAAGAAGCTTTAATGAGTAGGTCGTCCAGATACGGCACAATGCGAATGCCCTGTGCTCTGAGCAGGGCCATTATGCCCACCAGAACCTTGGTGAACACCCTCGGTGCCGAGGTCAGCCCGAATGGGAGTGCCACAAACTGAAAATGCTGATCTCCCACCACAAACCTGAGAAATCTCTGGTGTGCTGGTAAGATCGGTACATGGAGATAAGCATCCTCGATGTCTATGGATGTCATGAAGTCCCCTTGACGAATGGAACTGATGGCAGAGCGCAGAGTCTCCATGCGGAACTTCTGATAAACCTGTTGAGAAGCTTCAAATCCAGAATGGGCCTTATGGAACCATCCTTTTTGGGAACCGTGAAGAGGTTGGAATAGTAGCCCCGGCCCCTCTCTGAGAAAGGCACTGGGCATATGACCTCCATGTCCAGGAGATTCTTCACAGCCAACAGGAGCCACTGCGCAGCCTGGGGATCCGAGGGCACCCGAGACCTTAGAAATCTGGGAGGAGGGCGGTACTCGAACTCCAGTTTGTACCCGGATTCCAGGAATCACCCCTGAAGCTAGAGTAGGCAAGACCTCTGCCCGCTCTGGCACCGCGAAAGGAAGGATTGAAGGAGCTTGCCCCCCGAAAGGAGCAATGCTGCTTCTTACGCTGAGGTAGCCTTCCACCTTTCGCCACAGAATCCAATTTGTCTCCAAACAGCCGCGTACCCAGGAAGGGCAGAGCTGTAAGTGATTTCTTGGCCACAATGTCAGCCACCCACTGGCGTAACCAGACCGATCGGCGCATGGCCACCAGCAGAGCCGAAGTTCTACTACACATGGCGATAGTGTCGTCCATAGCAGACAAAACAAAATTCACGAACAATTCACACCTCTTAAGGGCTGTGAATTCAAAGCTGGCCGGGTTGAGCTGGGACCCATTTGAGATGTCCCTAATCACAGACCTGGTAGCCACAGCCACGAGTGCCGATGCACAGACAGGCCGCAAGGCTGAACCCACACTGGCAAAGGCATGACATGCCATCTGATCAATGCGCTTGTCCTCTCCATCCTTAAGGGTAGTGGCATCAGGAGTATGCACAACGGAGGTGTTGGACAACCCTAAAATGGGCGGAACAACCTCGGGATGGGAAGACCAGCGCTTCACCGCGTCAACCGGAAAGGGATACTTCCTATCCCATCCCTGAGGAGCACCGTGAAGCAGACTCGGCTTCTCCCATTCTCTAAGAATCATGCTGTCAAAATGATCCTGATTTGGTAACTCCAAGCGGGGCTTAGAGAACCCAAAGAATTCCCCCTTCTTCGGAGGGGCCTCCGCTGGTGGGGAAATATTCAGAACCTCTAAGAGATGGTCCAGGACCTTGGGAGTATCCACAGCATCCCCCAGCCCTGCCCAGCATCAGAATCAAAGAACTGCAGTTCCTCAGTCTCAGATTCCTCAAATAATTCCCCCTCCTCAAGCGGGGAATAATCAGCCCAGTCAGGGGAGTTATAATCATCAAAATCAATTACGGGCGTAGCTGGTGACAGATGCCTTTTCTTAGCAGGGGCCTTTCTGCCCACTGAGCTAGAAATAATTTTCTCGAGATTGGCCAGCCTAGCACATACATCTGAGTGCAACTCCCCTCTAATGACAGTGTCACATGGGGTACAGACAATGCGGGGTGGGGCAGGAGATGAGAAGTGCGGCACTGACCCAGACGCCTGGGATCCCGACTGCCGCGTTATGGCCTGTTGCGCACATGGTATGCAAATTAGTACATTCTCCCCCGTAAGGGGTACCCCACAACCCACACATAGCCGGGATTGTCCCGAAGGGAGCCTGAGCCCGGTATCCTGTGGAGCCTCCATATGGTGATTTTAAGGTAGTCACAATGACCAGAGGGAATTACGCTGATAAGCAACCCGGGATGCCCCTTTAAGGCCCACGTGGGAGGATTTGTAGGTGCCCAATGTACTGCTAGGGACCCTAGGACCGGGAGAACCCCCTTTTTAGAAAGGCACAGGGAGTCCTCCTGAAAGACACAAGAGAATTGGGCCCATAAGCACATGCACACACAAAATAGACACCTATAATTATATCATACATATATATATATATATATACATATATACACACACACACACACAACAGTGAAGGAGACCAGCACTGCCCCATGCGGAGAAGGGGCGCTTGTCACAAGTAACAAGGGTGGCCCAGGAGGGCACTCACTCAACAGAAGAAAATGGCGTCCAGCCCAGCCAGCATCCAGAGAGAGAGAGAGAGAGAGAGAGGGGGATTAGAAGAAGGGGCGGGCCAGCGCAGATCGCACGCCGCGCCTGCCCCCTCCACAACCAGCAACGCAGCTCCCAGCAGGAGGCTGGGCTCCGCAATGGCGCCTAAACAGGAAGGGGCGGGCCGCAGCAACGCGCGAGCGCCCCCACCCCCTCCCCAACGCAGCCTGAGGGGAAGAAGCTCCCCAAAGTGTCAGCAGATTGCAGAAAGTGCCAAGTAAACGTGAAGCACTCAAGCACACAGCGCACACCACAAACGAGTGAAAAGAAAGGAAGAGGGATAAAAGCAGCCCCCCGCTAGAGGGTTAACAGAGGGACCCGGAAGGGGGAGAATCCCACACCATGGGTGTAAGGGATATATTCATATAAGGGACAGGGCATCCCAAACCGGGACCACCAACCCGGATACCGCCTACCCCCTTGTATGGGGTCTCACGGGGGAACATGGACCCCCTAAACACCTAATAAGGTGATGCCTACCCTCACCCGGACCTACAGCCAAGGCTGGGATGCTGGTTTTGGGCTTAATGTAAAAGGTCCGGGCAGAAATAGGGCAAACATGGCCGGGTGTAAGCCCAGCTTACCTGCAAGGAAGAGCAGCATAAATCTTCTGACTTGCTCGCCGTCCTGCAGAGAAGGAACTGGGGAATGTGTGGGAGGTCCCAGGTATTTATGGACCGGGAGGGGATTCTTTTTTGCTTTCATCTCTGCAGAAGTTTGCCCTCTACTGGACCATAACCCATATGTCATGAATAGTGGAAGCAGGGTGTGTGACATACTTGGAATAAACAGAATTAAAAAACAAACAAAATGACCTGCCAAAAGGTTTAGATCCACTTGAGGGTGGCCGTGCAGTGGCTCAGAGCAGCCCCTTTTTGCTGGCCAACAACCTCAGCTTAAACACATGGGAAAGAGCAGTAAGAAAGGGAAAATCCCTTGGTCCCCTCAAGCAGGCTCACCAGACAAAAACCTGCAGCTGACTTGCTTGTTAATGAAGCCTGCAGCTCTGAGGGTTTAACACTCAGAAAAGCGCCCCAGACCCCGGCGCTTCACCTTACCTTCACGTACCTCAATTTAAACAGCACCAAAGCTGGGGAGGCATAGAGTTGGGTCAGAGGAATCCATGGGAATAAGGTCGTGCAGGAAGCAGACAGGTTGTATTCCCCGCTTGCTGCCAAATACTTAAAGTGGACCATCACCCATGGGTGATCGGCCCGGGAATCTATAAGATTCCCGGGCCGATCACCCCCCTCACCGCGGGACATCCGAGATCGGGATGTCCCGCGGTGAGGGACCCCCCCCCCCCCAAAACCCCAAAAGAACCCACCTGATCGGCGGCGGCAACGGCCGCCGCCTCCCGCGCGCTCCTCTAGCCGTGCGCGCGCCCGCGCCGGCCGTTTGTGAATGGCCGGCGCGGGCGCGCGCACTGTCAGAGGGGCGCGCGGGAGGCGGCGGCGGACGCGCTGCCTTGTCCGCCGCTTGTCCGTGGGAGCGTGGTGAGGTGAGTTTGGGGGTTTCTGGGGGGTTTTAAACAGCGGGGCACCCCTAATCAGGGTGCCCCCCTGAAGTGGACCAAAACCAAGGATAGTCAAAATCCTGGGTGTTGGTCCACTTTAATCCTTGAGAGAGAAATCAAGACATCTTCACAGTACTTCCAACTGCAAGAAATGAACTGGTCTTTCATTAGAGGCAGCTGCTACTTATGGGGGCCAGGAGGAGTCACACCTTTCGATCTTGCAGTACACTCCCATCCGGGCAGGAATTACCCAGGTGTAATGATTAAGGGACAGCCTGGAATGGAAGAAAAACTTTTATACATTTTGTATGAGCTTCGCATTTTATTGCAGAGTGAAGCTCTGGAAAAGGAACAAAAATTAGGCAGGAAGGAGATTTCCTGTTGCGTTGCTGGATTTCTGACACAAACAAAACATACTTCAGTCTTGATCTGCATACAGAAACTCCTTCAATCACACATAATAGCAAGAGAAGTCGCAGGAAGATATTTTCTAGAAAAAATGTTAAGTCAAGGGAAGCGATCAGGATTGCTCGTTCCCCTTGAATGCAAGCTATTCTTTTGCTGTATTCATAAGATACCACATTTTGATTACAAAATGAATTACACATGCCAGATCTAGCTGAAGTAAAGAAAAGTGATAGAAATTGGAAAGCATTATCCAAAGATACACAGAAATGTGCCTCACAAATTACATTAATATATGCTGGTGTATATGGTTATTGCTGTCAAAGAAACCAAATGACGTTGTCTGATGTACTTTATTTAGCAGTAGAGTAGCTTTGGAAACTTTGTCACAGTGCTTTATTAAAGCAGTTTAGCCAGCCTATGCTCAAGAGGCTATTACTGCAAGATACATTCATTTGGCTGCTGAAGTTCCTCCCTTTAACAGGGAGTGCGCCCTGCTAGAGAGGCGCAAGATGCGGCCGCGGCCCACGCATGCACCGTTGTACCGGGAGTAAGGTAAGGTGAATGGGGCATCCTGGGGGGGTTTCACACAGTGGGACGCCGCAATTTTGGATGCCCCGCGGGGAGGGATCTGATCGGCCTGGGAATTTTATAGATTCCCGGGCCGATCAGGCAGGGTGTTGGTTCACTTGAATTTAAAGTTGTGCAGATAAAAATGTGCAAGGTTTCCATTCAAAGTTTTGTACATGAGCAAAATTGAAAACACAACATTGGAACTGGCAGCAAGTCTAAAAAACTTAAACAAGAGATTTTTTTATGTGCTGCTCCATAAGGCTGTGTGTATATAAGGCTGTGTGTATATAAATGGTAAACAACCCTTTAACGTGGGTCTTGCAAGAAAGCCTACAAATGATGCAAACCTGATCTCTACTCTAGTTGCATATATCTCCTGAAGGCATTTGCATAATAGCATTTAACGCCACCGCATAATGGGTTAAAACAATGCAGGAATCTTGGATAGTGAAGGATTCTGGGTGTGCTTTAGAAAGAATCTGGCACAGTGCAGCTGCTGTTCCAATGCAATAACGTATTTGAAAGGCCTAAATACCCCACACTTCTCTATTCAGTCACCCTCAATAAAAGCACCATTCAGTATTCTGAAAGAAATACAGGATCTATATAAAGCTGGATCACTGCTGACACTGTCCAAATTCACTCTCCCCTTTTCAATTGATTTGCATTTTCTTCTTCTACCAGCTAATTATCTGAGCTTTTCATCATCCTGCCTACATGTTCACTGCAAGACCCTGTACTAGAGAGACCAAATCAAATTAACAAGCCTCATAAAAACTATGGCATAAACAGTTAACTATATATTTATGAAGGCTGTGTGGATGATTACCAAAGGCTTAACATCTTAACAAGCTATCTTCTATCAAACCTCATGACAGGGCCTAATTCAGTAAGTCAATGCAAATGTGTCAGCCATGACATGCACAAAATAACTAGGTTTGGCTACATGGCAGAAAAAGGGACATTTATACATCACATTTTAACCACTAAAGACTTTTGTATTTCGTCATTAAGCAGAAGATCAGAAGCTATAGATTTACAAGACTCATGGAGTTAAAGTGGACCAACACCCAGGGGGGATCAGATCCCTCCCCGCGGGGCATCCGAAATCGGGATGTCTCGCGGGGTGAAACCCCCCAGGAAGCCCACAATCCTACCTTTTCCACGTTCCAGCGGCGCATGCGCGTCCGCCGCCTCCCGCGCGTCACTTAGCAGGGCACGCTCCCGCGCCAGCCGTTTGTGAATGGCCGGCGTGGGTTTGCTCCCTGTAAGCGGGACGCGCTCTGCTTGTCCGGCGGCGGGGATTGGCTGCAGTGCTCACGTGGGAGCGAGGTGAGGTGAGTTTTCGGGGCTTTCTAGGGGGTTTCACACAGCGGGGCACCACCGATCGGGGTGCCCCACCGAAGTGGACCAAAACCCAGGATAGTCAAAATCCTGGGTGTTGGTCCACTTTAAAGGTATTTTCAGTGTCACTATATAGCCCAGTGGTTCTCAAATGTTTTACTCCAGATACTCCCTAGTGACAAGAAGTTCTGAAAACAATCAATGAGTTGCTCAACTATAAAGGTCCCAAAAATAAGTAGGCCCCATCCATAAGGCACCTGAACATTGTTGCATACCCCTTAAATCTACTGTGCATATTGTAGTTTGTGAAACTATAATCAAAAACAACTTAAAGTAGACCAAAACCCAGGATAGTCCAAAGTTTTGTCTATCCTGGGTTTTGTTCCTTTCCCTGGGGCAACCCGCTGCTTCAAGTCCCAAACAGGGAGTAAAGGTTTCCTGGGAGGCCGCACATGTGTAACCCCGGAAAAAAGTTTTAACTAAAGGATGAAGCGCAAAACGCTTCTGAAAAAATACCATTTTGTGAATACTCACCTGTAAAATGGGTATTATAAGTATGTCACACACCCCACTTCAAGCATTAATTATTACAATAGGGTTTACTCACCGCTAGGTGGCAGCATTGCAGAAAATCTCCAAAAAAGCAACAGGCCCCTCCCGGTCTATACATACCTGGTACCTCCCAATAATCTCCCAGTATTAGAACAGCAGTAAGACAAGGTACCAGGAACAAACAAATGTAACCCTCAAACGTAAAGAACTAAACTTCACCATATAAAGAGCCAGGATACCAAAAAGGGCGGGTGAAGTGGGGTGTGTGACATACTTATAATACCCATTTTACAGGTGAGTATTCACAAAATGGTATTATTCTAAGTATGTCACACACCCCACTTCAAGCATTAATTACTACAATAGGGACATCCAACAGCAGTGTCCAGAAAAGGGTGGGTATCCAACCAGGCAATAATGCAGAAAAACTCAAACCACTGCAGCCTGCAGAACCTTGCGGCCAAAAACAGCATCCGCTGAGGCCCGCACATCAACCTTATAGAACTTAGAAAAGGTATGAACCGAAGACCAAGTTGCAGCCTTACAAACTTGTTCAACAGAAGCCTGGTGCTGAAAAGCCCAGGACGCTCCAACCGCGCGAGTAGAATGAGCAGTAACACGAAAAGGGGGATCCTTCCCCTTGGCCGAATAGGCTCCAACGATCGCCTGACGAATCCATTTGCTAATGGAGGACTTGGCCGGAGCCAAACCCTTCCTAGGCCCACAGGGCACAACGAAAAAGGCATCAGTCTTACGAAAAGAAGACGTAGCACGTAGATAGTACCTGACACAACGTACAACATCCAAGCAGTGCAAAGCACTCTCCTTGACATTCTTAGGCTTAGGACACAAAGAAGGAAGAACAATGTCCTGGTTAAGATGAAAAGCAGAGACCACTTTAGGGAGAAAGTCTGACTTGAAGCGAAAAACCACTTTGTCCTGACGTTCCTCAAAATAAGGAGCCTGAATAGACAAAGCTGCCAACTCCGAAACACGCCGAACCGAAGTGATGGCCACCAGGAAGGCAACCTTCTGAGTAAGAGTGGACAGAGCAATATCCCGGAGGAGCCTGAAGGGCAGAGAGAACCAAATTCAAATCCCAAACAGGGAGCAACGGCTTCCTAGGAGGCCGCAGATGCGAAACCCCCTGGAAAAAAGTCTTGACCAAAGAATGGCTAGCAAAAGACCTCTGAAAAAAGATAGACAAAGCAGAAACCTGCCCCTTCAAAGTACTCAGCTGAAGACCAGAGTCCAGCCCTGATTGAAGAAATTCCAAAATCCTAGAAATAGAAAAGACCCGGCAGGGCAAAGATCTAGCCTCACACCAATCAATATAAGATCTCCAAGACCTATAATAGATAGAAGAAGAAGATCTCTTCCTGGCACTAATAAGAGTCCGAATGACCGAATCCGAAAGGCCTTCCTCCTTCAAGATGGAGGTTTCAGCAGCCAAGCCGTCAAAGCCAGCGTTTGTAAACTGGGGTAACACAGTTGGCCTTGAGTGAGAAGATCCGGCCGAAGAGGCAGATTGAACTGATCTACTGCCAGACGAACAATGTCTGCGAACCACACCCGCCTTGGCCACCTTGGAGCCACGAGAATGGCGGGAACTCCTTCCAGAACCAACTTTCGCAGCACCCTGCCTAGCATGGGAATCGGAGGAAACAGATCAAGAAACCCCAGGTCCCTCCAGCTCAGGGCCATGGCATCCACCGCCAGAGCCAGAGGATCCCAGGACAGAGACACGAATGTCGGAAGCTTGTGATTGTGACGAGAGGCAAACAGATCCACCTCCGGCGTCCCCCATCGGAGACAAAGCGACCGAAACACCTGGGGATGGAGAGACCATTCCCCCTGGCGGGACGCACACCGGCTCAGAAAATCCGCCTCTGTTTTCCACTCCTGGAATGTAAACTGCCGAGATGCAAGGGACATGAGTCTCTGCCCAAACCAGAATCAGAGACACCTCCCTGTGGGCACCCAGACTGCGAGTCCCTCCTTGGTGATTGATGTAAGCAACCGCCGTCTGATTGTCCAATCGAACATGAACTGGCAGGCCCTGTAAATGATGCGTCAAGCGAGACAGAACCAACCTGATGGCTCTCAATTCCAGAACATCGATGGGCAAGTGGGCCTCCTGAGGGTCCCACTGCCCCTGAAACTGAAGATCCTTCCAGAAACCTCCCCATCCTGACAAACTGGCATCCGTGGTGACAGTTTCCCAAAGCGGGGTCAGAAACGACCTGCCCTTCAAAAGGTTGTCCGAGACCAACCACCACAGAAGGGACTGCCGAACCCGAGGGGACATCCGAAAGGACCGATCCAACGACCCCGGACGCCGGTCCCAAGACGCCAAAAGATGAAGTTGAAGCGTCCTTGTATGAAACTGCGCAAAGGGAACTGCCTCGAACGAGGCCACCATCAACCCCACCAGTCTCATCCCTAGTCGAATGGACGGACGAGGATGGGAGAGAAGAAGCTGAGCCAATTCCTGAATCAACAGGACCTTGGCCTGAGGGAGAAACACTCTGTGCTGGCAGGAGTCCAACGACATCCCCAGAAAGGTCACCACCCTGGCCGGAACCAGCGAGGACTTGGGGTAATTGATCACCCAGCCGAACCTCTCCAGCATAGACACCACCATGCTGGTGTCCCCCTCTGCTTGACTGAAGGAAGGCGCCATGATGAGAAGATCGTCCAGGTAAGGCACAATGCGAATCCCCTGAGCTCTGAGCAGGGCCATCACCCCCGCCAACACCTTGGTGAACACTCTCGGAGCAGAGGTGAGGCCGAATGGAAGAGCCACAAACTGAAAATGCCGATCCTCCACCACAAAACGAAGGAACCTCTGATGAGCTGGGAAAATCGGAATGTGAAGGTACGCATCCTTGATGTCTATGGACGTCATAAAATCCCCCTGCCGAAGCGAACCGATCGCAGACCGCAGGGTTTCCATGCGGAACTTCCGGGGACGAATAAATCTGTTGAGAAACTTCAAATCCAGAATCGGACGGAAGGACCCGTCCTTTTTGGGGACAGTGAAGAGATTGGAATAAAACCCGCGCCCTACCTCCGAAGTAGGAACGGGGCAGACGACTGCTAATTCTAGAAGATTCCTTACCGCCGCCAGGAGCCCCTGCGCGGCCAAAGGATCCGAAGATACCCGAGACCTGAAGAACCTTAGAGGAGGGCGGGACTCGAACTCCAGCTTGTAACCGGCCGACACCACCTCCCGGATCCACCTGTCCGAGACCTCCTGGTCCCATACCCGGGAGAAGAGCCGCAACCGTCCCCCCCACCCGTACGGGTGAGGGCGCCCCCTCATTGCTGAGCGGGCTTGGCGCCCCAGACGTGAGCGGGGCGGCCACGGCCTTTACCCCGATTCCAACTGGTGCCCCTGGAGGCCGAGAAGCCCGCACCCCTACCGGCTCTGGCTCCCCGAAAGGACGGATTGAAGGAGACCGTCCCCCGAAAGGAACGGCGAAATTTCTTGCGCTGAGGTAACTTACCTCCCTTGGCAACAGAATCCAGCCTCTCACCAAAAAGCCTCAAACCCAAAAAGGGAAGAGCCGTGAGCGATCTTTTAGAATTAAAATCAGCCGTCCACTGTCTCAACCACACACAGCGCCGGATAGCCACCAGCAAGGCAGTAGCCCTGCCACACATTAACATGGCATCCTCCTGAGCGGCCAGAATAAACGACAAAAAAGAATCACAGCGCTTAAGCGCGAGAGACTCATCACAGGTAGGCTCAAGATCCACACCTAAGTCCCTGACAATAGACCTGACAGCAAAAGTCAAAAGAGCCGAAGCACAGACAGGCCTTAACACCGAACCCGCACATACAAAACCATGGCGGGCCAGCGATCCTCGCCGTCCCTGAGCGAAGTCGTGTCAGGAGAATGCACGACCGCCGTGTTGGACAGTCCCAAGACCAGAGTATCTACCTCAGGGGGGACAGACCAACGCTTCATCAAATCCGTCGGAAAAGGATACTTCCTATCCCAGCTAGGCGGAACACCGACGAGACGCGTAGGTTGCTCCCATTGCTTGAGTACAACCTCTTCAAAATGCTGTTGACTGGGAAACTCCAAGCGCTGCTTGGACACCCCAAACAGCTGACCCTTAGGCCTAGGAGCAACCGCCGGAGGATCCAAATCCAAAACCTCAAACATTTGAGCCAGAATAGTAGACGAATCGAGAGGGGGGCCCTCAGCCTGGTCCCCCTCAGCACCCAGCAACTGCTGAACCTCGGGATCCTCTTCCTCAACGAGCTCACCCTCTTCAAGGGGACGATCCGACCAATCCAGGTCTCCAATAACTTCCTCATCTGAATCCGGCAGAGGCGGAGACAGATGCTTCCGCTTAGCTGGAGCCTTCTGAGCGACCACTGCGGAAAACATTTTCTCAAGGCTGGCCAAACGGGCGCATACCTCAGATTGCGAATCCCCACCCATGACGTCACACGGGGTCCGGAACAAGCGAGGGGGAGAGGGAGATGGCGCGGCCGATGAAGTGCTAGGCACCGGAGTGCTGGACTGCCGCTCAATGTTCCGCTGTGCACATGGAATACACAAAATGACATCATCCCCCTGGAGCGGAGCCCCACAACCCCCACACACCTTGGATTGTCCCGAAGGACCGTTTCCGGTATCTTTGGCAGCCTCCATATGGTGAAATTTATGGTATTCGCAGAACCCAGGGATTTATGCAGTACGCGACCCGGGATGCCCCTTTAATATCTAAAATTCTTTAAAAATCCTGACCATGGGAATTTATCATAAAAGATAACCCAATAAATGGAACAATGGCCTAGAAACAACCCACACTAGCCAGGTATATAAGACCGGGAGAGCCCTGAAAGATGGGGGTCCCAGGATCTGAAAAAAAACAAAACAAGAACAATTAGTTCAGCACAACAGCACACATGTCAGAATACAGTGCTTATAACAATAAGGCCGTCTCCCCCCCCCCTTAAACCGCAAGCCCTGGGCTGCGGGATAAACAGTCACCCAAAGCAGCGGGATCGGGACGAGGGGGAGGGGATGGAGGAAGATAGAGAGAGTACAGCCAAAAGTACTAATAAGTTAAACATATATGTGCAACAAAAGGTTATAAGAACAATAACCGCGGCGGTGCTGCCGCAGGCAAATGTCAGCAATAAAAAATGGTACCTCAGAATTCCTATCACCCGCGGGACCACACTCACAGAAATGGCGGCCCCAGCCAATAGGAAACGCCAGCGCCGTGCAGGAGAGGGGAGAAGAAGGGCGGACCCGTGGAAGCGCGGGAGCCGCGATAACCCCGCCCCTTCCCCAGCGCCCGGTCCCCCCGAGCACCCGGAAGCCAGGCCGCAACGAGCGCCGCCACGGCGCTCCCCGTACAGGCGGCCCCGCGGCGCAGAGCGCCGCCCGGCCCCGCCCACCGAAAACGAGCAGACAGGGAACCCGCGCCAACGGCGCACATGACGCCCAGGGGGACCACAACCGACGGGCCGGTATAGCAAGCCCGGCCCGCCCACACGAAAAGCAGAGGCCCAGCCAAGAGTGAAATAAAAAATAGCAGCCCCTGCCACATGTCCCAGCACACACCCACACAACACACAGACACACTAGGGGTCAGTAAGCTGGGAGGAAAGGCATACCTTATGTGCAGACTGACAGGCTCGCTAGAAGAGCCAGACCTAACTGCTATGTAAAGAGGGGCATCCCACGTCCGGATCACCACTCCGGGAACCCGTTATGCCCCAAGATATGGGGTCGAACGGAGGAGCTAATCTCCTAGGCACACAAGGTGCCATCTACCCTTTCCCAGCCTACAGCCCAAGCTGGGAGGCTGCCAGTTATACAGGGGAAGAAAACCAAAAGAAGCTGGGCAGAAATAGACCGTAAGGGGGGGGCCGGGGTCATACCCCGGCTACCTGCAAGCAGGAGACTTCTTTCTTCTGTCTTGTCGCCACCTTGCAGAGAATAACACTGGGAGATTATTGGGAGGTACCAGGTATGTATAGACCGGGAGGGGCCTGTTGCTTTTTTGGAGATTTTCTGCAATGCTGCCACCTAGCGGTGAGTAAACCCTATTGTAATAATTAATGCTTGAAGTGGGGTGTGTGACATACTTTGAAAGGGCAAGTTTCTGCCGTATCTATCTTTATTCTAAGTACTCAGCTGAAGACCAGAGTCCAGGCCAGATTGTAAAAACTCCAGAATCCTGGAGACCGAAAAGACCCTACAAGGAAAAGATCTCATCTCACACCAAGCGATATAGGCTTTCCAAGTCCTATAGTAGATGATAGAAGAAGACCTCTTCCGGGCACTGATCAGAGTCATAACGACCGAGTCAGAAAGATCCTCCTCCAAGATGGAGGTTTCAGCAGCCAAGCCGTCAAACCCAGCGTCGGTAAATTGGGGTAACACAGCCGACCCTGAGTGAGCAGATCGGGCCGAAGAGGCAGAACGAACTGGTCCACTGCCAGCCGAACGATGTCTGCAAACCATACTCGCCTTGGCCACCTTGGAGCCACGAGAATGGCGGACACCTTTTCCAGAGCCAGCTTCCGTACCACCCTGCCCAGCATGGGTATCGGAGGAAACAGGTACAGAAACCCCAGATCCCCCCAGCTCAGGGACATGGCGTCCACTGCCAGAGTTAGAGGATCCTGGGAGAGCGACACGAAGTTCGGGAGCCTGCAATTGTGATGAGAGGCAAACAGGTCCACCTCTGGCGTCCCCCACCGGAGACACAGTGACCGAAAAACTTGAGGATGGAGAGCCCATTCTCCCAGATGGGAAGGGACCCTGCTCAACAGGTCCGCTTCCTGGTTTTCCACACCTGGGATGTAAACCGCCGAGAGACAAGGAACATGGGCCTCCGCCCAGGTCAGGATCAGGGACACCTCTCTGAGAGTACCCAGACTGAGAGTCCCTCCTTGATTGATGTAAGCAACCGCTGTTCGATTGTCCGAACGAACCTGAAGGCCCAGAACATGTTGAGTCAAAAGAGCAAGAACCAGACGGATGGCTCTCAGTTCCAGAATATCGATGGGCAACTGGGCCTCTCGAGGTCCCCACTGCCCCTGGAACTGAAGATCCTTCCAGAATCCCCCCCATCCCGAAAGACTGGCGTCCGTGGTGACAATTTCCCAGAGAGGAGTCAGGAAAGACCTGCCCCTCGAGAGATTGGTCGAGACCAACCACCATTGAAGGGACTGCCGGACCCGGGAGGACAACTGAAAGGGCTGATCCAACGACCGTGGTAGCCGGTCCCAGGACGCCAACAGATGAAGCTGAAGCGTCCTTGTGTGAAATTGAGCAAAAGGAACTGCCTCGAACGAGGCAACCATCAACCCAACCAGTCTCATCCCCAGACGGATGGACGGCCGAGGATTGGAAAGTAGGACCCGAGCCAACTCCTGAACCAGATAAATTTTGGACTGAGGGAGAAACACCCTGTGTTGACAAGAGTCCAACCGCATTCCCAGAAAGGACACCACCCTGGCCGGAGCGAGGGAGGACTTGGGGAAGTTGATCACCCAACCAAAGCTTTCCAGCGTGGAGACCACCATCCTGGTGTCTGTCTCTGATTGATTGAGGGACGAAGCCATGATGAGAAGGTCGTCCAAATAAGGTACGACACGAATGCCCAGAGACCTGAGAATGCCCATCACCCCTGCCAGCACCTTGGTGAACACTCTTGGAGCCGAGGCAAGGCCAAACGGAAGTGCCACGAATTGAAAATGCTGATCCTTCATCACGAACCGAAGAAAACGCTGATGAGCCCGGCAGATGGGAACATGAAGGTAAGCATCCTTGATGTCTATGGACGTCATGAAGTCCCCCTGCCGAAGAGAACCGATGGCCGAACGCAGAGTTTCCATGCGAAACTTCCGAGTACGGATGAACCTGTTGAGCAATTTCAGGTTCAAGACGGGACTAACCGATCCGTCCTTGGGGACTGTGAAAAGATTGGAGTAGAAACCGAGGCCCACCTCTAAGCGCAGCACCGGCCGGATGACCGCTATTTCCAGAAGATTCCTTACCGACGCCAGGAGCCCCTGCACGGCCAAAGGATCGGTGGGCACCCGAGACCGAAAGAACCGTGAAGGAGGGCGAGACTCGAACTCCAGTTTGTAACCGGACGACACCACCTCCTGGATCCATCTGTCCGGAACCTCCTGGATCCATCTGTCTGGAACCTCCTGGTCCCAGACCAGGGAAAAGTGTCGCAATCATCCTCCCACCCGCACGGGGGAGGGCAGCCCCTCATTGCTGAGCAGGCTTACCAGCAGGTTTGGGCTTGGCGCCCCAGAACTGACTGGGACGGCCACGGCCCCTCCCCCGGGTCCAACCTGCACCTCTGGTAGCGGGAAAGGAGGCCCCTCTGTCCGCTCTGGCTCCCCGAAAGGAAGGATTAAAGGCATTCGCACCCCGAAAGGAGCGACGAGGCCTCTAGCGTTGAGGCAATTTACCACCTTTGGCAACTGAATCTAATTTATCGGCCAACAAGCGCAAACCCAAAAAAGGGAGCGCTGTAAGCACCTTTTTAGAGATAAAGTCCGCTGTCCACTGGCGCAGCCACACTGACCGACAAATTGCAACCAGCAGTGCCGCTGTCCTGCTACTCATCGCCAGAGCATCGTCCTGAGCGGTCAAGACAAAGGAAATAAACGACACACTGCTTGAGAGAACTAAACTCATCACAAGTGGGATCAAGACCTGCGCACAGATCCCTAATCATGGACCTAACTGCCAACAGAAGAAGCGCTGAAGCACACACTGGCCGCAGTGTCAATCCGGCACTGATAAAACCATGGCGAGCCAATTGATCAATCCGACGATCCTCACTATCCTTAATGGCAGTGGTGTCAGAAGAGTGTACCACAGCCGTGCTAGACAGCCCTAACACAGGGGTATCGACGTCGGGGGAACTAACCAAAGCTTCACCAAATCCTCCGGAAAGGGATAGCGTTTATCCCAACTAGGAGGAATTCCAGCCAGGCGCGTGGGTTGGGTCCAGCCATTCCTTAAGGACAACCCTCACAATGTGTTGTTGCCTGGGAAACACCAAACAAGGCTGGGGAACATCAAATAACTCACCCTTTGGCAGGGGGAAATTCAATATTTCAAACATTTGAGCCAAAATGGAAGGGGTGTCAAGGGACACCCCCTCAGCCTGATCGCCAGCAGCGTCAATCCCTAGCTGCAGGCTCATCCGACTCCTAAAGGAGTTCCCCCTCCTCATCAGGGGGGACAATCAGACCAATCAAATATTTCAAACATCTCACCCTCCGAAGCAGGCGCTGCCGGAGAAAGGTGTTTCCGCTTCGCTGTAGCCTTCTGAGCTACTTTGGAGGAAATTATTTTCTCGAGGTTGGCCAATCGTGCACACACCTCGGATTGCGAATCCCCACCTTTGACATTGTCACATGGGGTCCGGAATAAGGGAGGGGGGGTAGGAGATGACGGAGGTTGCGAGGAGCCCGAAGCGACGGACTGGCGCGCGCAATATTCTGCTTTGCACATGGAACGCATAATATGACATCGCCTGGGAGCGGAGCCCCACAACCCCCACAGCCTGGATAGCCCTGAAGAGCCGTTTCCGGTAATGTCGGAAGCCTCCATATGGTGAATTTATGGTATTCGCAACAACCCAGGGTTTTACGCATTAAGCCACCCGGGATGCCCCTTTATAATTAATGTCCCGGGAAAGGGAGGATTTAAATTAAATTTTTTATTTATTTATTTATTTTCAAAAAACCCAATTTAGAGTACTAAGACTAGCCAGGTATAACAGAACCAGGAGAGCCACTGCACTGAGGGGATCCCAGGATCTGTAGGGGAAAAGAGACAACAGTCAGACCCCTAGAAAAAAAGGCAGCACATTCATTCATAAATAGAATAAAAGTTACATAGTAGCATATACATCAATAGCAAAGCCATAAGTGCTTTAACCCTTTCAGTGCCAGCCTACCTGCAGCATTTGCCACTCCGTTGCCAGACCATGTTTCACTATTTTGCGCTACACACGTTCAACTGTCATTTTTGAAAGGATTTCCAGGATTTCCCAGGAAAATTATATACTGTTTTTTTCAGCAGAGTCTGGGCTTTAACATGAAATGTCTAGTTTGTAATTTTTAGATGTATTCTCAATATTTTTGGGTGAAATATGTGAAAAAAAATTTAAAAAAAATATTTTTTTACAATTTGTAGTGTTTTTTTGTAATAAAAAAATGTAAGTTTGTCAATAAAATCTTATTGCGTGTGAAATCCCAATTTCTCCCGGTTACAGCGATACCACATATGTATAGGTAGACACCCTTTCCTGCCCAGGAGACTCCCCCCAAACTGAAATAGCGCTTTAGGGGATTTTCAGAAAAAATACAACTGTGATATGCGCTATGCGCACCTTGCAGTTTTACCAGAAAAACAACCCTTTACATTTGAAATATCCCCAACAAACTATATATTCTCTGGAAGTACACACCTCAAGCTTTCTAGGTGTACCAAGCATGTTGATGTGCCCATAGTTTTCTGGAAGTAATTCCTCAATGTATTCTTTGGTTGCAAAGAGTTCCCCAAAAAAAGGATAAAAAGAATCAAAGCCACATTTTCCTAAAAAAAACTATATACAAACAAGAAAAAACAAGTATAATCTGAAAAAGCAACATTCCCCGAACAGAACACCACCCAACATGCATAGGTTCTGTCAAGGGAAGAGTTGCCAAACACCCCAAAGTAAAGCATGTGCGTAACGGTAATTTTACTTGAAAATTTCAGTTCTGCAGACAAAGTGCGCACCTTGCGATTTTTCAACCAAAACAACCCTTTACATTTGGAATATTCCCCATAAATCATATATTCCCTGAAAGTAAACATGTTAAGCTTTCTAAGCATATCCAGCTTGTTGTAGTGGGCTCATCTTTCTGGAATTAATTCCTCAAAGAATTCTTTGGTTGCGCAGGGTTTCCCTAAAAAATGTATAAAAAAGCTGAATAAAAAACACCTTTTCCTAAAATATAAATATGCAAACCAGAAAAAACAAGCTAAGTCTGAAAGCGCAAGGTCTCCTGAACAGAATACCCAACATGCAGAGGTACTATTAACCCTTTTAATTGCCAGCCTACTTGAGATTTTGTCACCCTCTGTTGACAGGTCATTTTTCTCAATTTTGCGCCATGTTTTGCGCCATTTTTGCTGTAATTTTCAGGAAAATTATATTTATATTTTTTTGCAGCAGAGTTTAGGCTTTAACATGAAATGTCTTGTTTGTAAATTTTATTTTGTTTTTACAATATTAAGTAAAAAAAATAAATAAATAAAAACATTTTTAGAAAATTGACTCCTTTATTTTAAATAAAAAAATGTATTTTATTAAGGAAAAGCATGTTGCATGTGAAAGCCCCATTTCTACCGATTAGAACGGTACCACATATTTATCGGTAGCCCCCCGTTCCTGCCCAGGAGACCCCCCTAACTTGAAACAAGTAATCTATAACATTTACAAATAAAATACAACTACCATCCACACTACAAAGGGTTAAATCGAGAAAAAAAATGACATAGGGTCCCCCCTACCTGGGGGGGGGGGGGGGGGGGGGGGGAACCCCATTTTTGGGGGGATTTTTAAGGGTTAAAACCCCTTAAAAATCCCCCCAAAAATTGACATGGGGTCCCCCTTACCCAAAGTAACCAGCTTGGGACCAGCTATGCAGGGCTTGTAGAAACAGGGCACAGGGGCCAGCTTTTGTGGCCCCTGGCCCTGCAGGCTACAAGCCCGCATAGCCCGTGGGCCCGGGCTCTTCTGCCCCCCCCCCCCCCCCCCTGGGCTTTGGGGAGGCAGGTAATGGGGGGTGCCGGGGGTTAATGACAAGTCACCCGCTAGTCACAGGTGACTTGCCACCTCCCCCAGCCTTGTGAACTGGTATAGGGGTCATGGACCCCTTACCAGTTCACAAGGGGTTAAATGTAAAAAAAAAAAAAAAACACACACAGAAAAAAAATAAATTTTATTTATTTATTTTTTTTTTTAATACTCACCTCCCATCCCGGACCACTGTGTCCCTCGGCTTCTGCTCACCTGCTGGAAGCCTTTTATAGCTGCTGGATGACAGAACACAAAGGGTTAATTTAAAAAAATGACATAGGGTTCCCCTTCCCGGGGGGGGGGACCCCATTAAAAATCCAAAAAAAAAAATGACGTGGGGCCCCCCTTACCCAAAGTAACCAGCCCAGGACCAGCTATGGGGGCTTGTAGGCACAGAGTGTGGGGGCAGCTTTTGTGGCCCCCCCATCCTGCAGGCCCGGGCTCTTCTGCCCCCCCCTGGGCTTTGGGGAGGCAGGTAATGGGGGTGCCGGGGGTTAATGGCAAGTCACCTGCTAGGGTAGGTGACTTGCCACCCCCCCAGCCTTGTGAACTGGTATAAGGGGTCACATGGACCCCTTACCAGTTCACAAGGGGTTAAATGTGGAATAAAAAAAAAACACAGACACACAAAAAAAATGATCTTTATTTTATTTTTTTTACTTTACTCACCTCCGATCCTGTGTCCCCCGGCGATCTCCGCTGACAGCCTGCTCGCTGTTTGGAACAGAGAGCCTAGGGAGGAGGGGGGGGCATCACACCTCTCTCCTCCTCCTCTGCTCCATGCTCCAAGCACCGAGCAGACTGATTCAGTCTCGGGTGCTTGGGCAGAAGAAGCCGGCTGCTGGTGACATCACAATGATGTCACCTGGCCCCGCCCCCAAGGCCCAGCCAAGCCAGCACGTAGGTGTTAAGGAAGCACCACCACACATACAAGCTTTACATATGCGGAAGCAAACTTATAGCAAAACAAGACGGCCCCACATGCGAGGTGGGGACCGTTTACCTGAAAGGCGCATGAAGAGCAGCAGCAGCAGCCAGGCACGCAGCTTCCTCCAGCCGAGTCCCCCGCACCTGACTCCTTGATTAGAAGGAGGAAGTGCGGCGGGCCCGAGCTGCGAGATAACGCGCTCAGGCCACGCCCCCGCCATCGCGTCACCGAGCGCGCCCCCCCATATTCAAACAACGCGGCCAGCCAAATGGCGGTGCCGCGTGCAGAGAGGGCGCCCCGACGCGAGTCAGTGGGGGGAAAGCATGCATAGCAAAAAACAGAGCCCTAGCAGCGCAGACAACGTGACCGCACACCACGGCGCTGAGCCCGAGACTGCCATCGCTCCACACATAGTAAGCTTTAAACACAACATACAAATAGTACAAGCACCCCCCAAACCACCCCCCTCCACCAAAGTGAAGGGAGAAGGGACCGTAGCGGGAGAGAATGGCCAAAGGGGAACCTCGGGACAGGGGCATCCCAAATCCGGATCACCATGCCGGATAGCCGCATTGCCCCACGCGTGGGGTCGAGCGGAGGAGATAAGCTCCTAGGCACCTATAGCGCCATCTACCGTTGCCCAGTGAGCAGCCTGGGCTGGGAGGCTTCCATTAACCATCTAGGTATGCAAACAATCAAAACTGGGCAGAAATAGACCCAAAGGGGGTGCCGGGGTTTGACCGCAGCTACCTGCAAGCAGGAGACTTCTTTTTTCTCTCTTGTCGCCTCATGCAGAGAGAAAACACTGGTGTTAAGTGGGAGGTCCCAGGTATATATAGGCCGGAAGGGGGCTCGTTTTCAAGACTTCTCTCTGCAACGTCGCCACCTGCTGGTGGAGTAACCCGATCGTAAGAATTAAAGGGGAAGCGGGGTGTGTGACACACAGAATATATAAACCAATGAAGGCTAAACTGTCAGCAGTATAAGGTCACAGTGGTTTTCTGAAGGGACCAAACACCACCAGTGTTGGATTGATTTGTTTATAGCAGTGATATAAGTACTTGTGGGCATGCAGCTCAAGGGAGAGAAACAAAACAGCAAAGAAGTGACCTTGAAGCACTATCAGGGCTACAATTGCAGAGGTCTGAACTATCTGGTCACTTTATTACATTCTACTCCCAAATGATCCATGTTCTTTACCAGGAAAAGCACAAACATGATAATGTGGGTCAGAAGCAGCTGACTTGTCAGCAGGGGAAATGGTACAGAAACTCAACAGTTTAATAGGCTAAGTGTTAAGATAAGAACTAATATTCCATTTATAGTCCATAAGCCGTGTACTCAAGACACAGCCAGATGATCCACAATGTTTTAACCCTATATAACCTATTTTGAGCCAATCACAAGACCAGTTTACAAGAAAAGTCAGAAGGTCTGTATATTTGTAACCCCAAAAAACACAACCTGGTCTAGATATAATTGACTTACTAGCATCTGAACGTAAAGTGTCATCACCTCTATCATAATCAAATGGAGCAATACAAATATAAAAATATCAACCTACAAGAACATTTAAAACTACTTAAAGAGGATACACGTGTGTCCCTCTCTGCAATGACATCGCGAATTGGGATGCCCCGCTGTGTGTACCCCCCCCCCCCAGGTCGCCCCGTTTCAATCACCTTCCTTCCGTTCCCACGGTGCAGACTCAGACGAGAGCGCTGAGAGGCTCGCTGAGACAATCAGTGCGTTCACCGTCACTCGGCTCTCTTCAGGGCCAAGGACAGCTAAGCCGAGGGGGCGCCGCCAGCTGCATCCCCCGCCCACCTGGCAGTCGTGGCATAACCGCACCGCCCATTCAGGAAGGTCGGAAGCAGGCATGAGCACAGCTACGTGTGAGCAGGGATGCAGCCGGAATGCAAAGAGGTGGGCAAGGGCTACGGGAGAAAGCGAGTGTTCTGGGCGTTTCAGGGGGGTGTGGCAGTAGGGCATACCAATTTGGGATGCCAAGGACTGGAACTTGGGAGGCCCTGGAGTCTTTTAGAATAATCTGACAAGCTGAAGTTTCCTTTCTTGCATAATCCTCTAGAGCATTGGTCCTCAACCCTGTCCTCAAGGCCCACCAACATGTCATGTTTTTTGGATCTCCAAATAGCCAGCTCTATTGCTCTGCAGCTGCACTAATTGCTCCACCTGTGCATCTTTGTGGAGATCTGCAAAACCTGGCCTGTTGGTGGGCCTTGAGGACAGGGTTGGGGACCACTGCTCTAGAGCATTGGTTTTCAACCGTTTTACAAGTACCCCCTTGCGACAATGCGTTCCAAAACAAGTACCACAAAAAGGGGCGATTCATTATAAATAGTACCAAAATAACACAATTCTGAGATACTCACATGTAGAATTTGTTTTTCTGGGGATCCATTCCAGACCCTCCTAATCCTTACACTTGGGATTACTTCCTGCCTGAAGGGTGTGACTGCAAGACAAAAAGGTGTGGCCCCTCCCGGCCCATAAGTAGCAGCTGCCTCTTAACTAAACCAGTACTTAAAAAGCAGTAAATCATATACCCAGAGGCAGGCCGGGAGGCCCCATTATAGGAAACAATGCCTCCCACCAAACTCCGCTTGATCTCTCTCAAAAATACAATTCTGTGAAGTACTCACCTGTAGAATTGGTATTATACGGATACAGCACGTCCTGCTCCAGATATAGTAATAACATGTGGGTAATCCTCCGGCGCCGTGCACTGCAGACATGTAGAAAACAAGCTCCTCCCGGCCCTACATATACCGGAGGACCTCCCACAAATCCATAGCAGTGTCCGTAAAGTAGGGTGGGATCCCCAACAGAAAAGGCAACAGCAGACAGTTTAAACCACTGCCGCCTGCAAAACCTTGCGGCCAAACACAGCATCAGCTGAGGCCCTAACATCAACCTTGTAAAACTTTGTAAAGGTATGAACAGAAGACCAAGTAGCGGCCTTGCAAACTTGTTCCACAGAGGCCTGGTGCTGAAAAGCCCAAGAAGCCCCAACAGCTCGAGTAGAATGAGCAGTAAGACGAAAGGGGGGAGACTTCCCCTTAGTAGTATAGGCTTGAAGCACAGCCTGACAAATCCATTTACTGATAGTAGACTTGGCGGGAGCAAAACCCTTCCTAGGC
The DNA here is from genome assembly GCA_027917425.1 of Gastrophryne carolinensis. Lineage (NCBI taxonomy): Eukaryota > Metazoa > Chordata > Amphibia > Anura > Microhylidae > Gastrophryne > Gastrophryne carolinensis. Next base: position 261,589,336 of record CM051238.1, read on the forward strand.
CCGTGAGGCACAACGAAGAGCATCCGTCTTCCTGAAAGCCTTAGTCATAACCAGGTAATACTTGACACACCTAACCACATCCAAGGAATGCAAAACCCTTTCCTTAGGGTTACTAGGATTAGGGCACAAGGAAGGAAGTACAATATCTTGATTCAAATGGAATACAGACACAACCTTAGGCAGACAGTCTGGCTTGAAGCGAAACACCACCTTATCCTGGTGTCTCTCATAGTAGGGAGGCTGAATAGACGTGTATCTGAGTTAGCGGCTCTAACAGAAGTGATAGCAACCAGGAATACGACCTTGAGCGTGAAAACAGCGAGAGCAGCCTCCTGAATATGATAAAAAGGAGCACCCTGCAGGGCCGATAACACCAAGTTTAAATCCCAAACAGGAACCATAGGTTTCCGAGGAGGCCGCACATAAGTGACCCCCTGAAAAAAGGTCTTGATAAGAGGGTGCTGGGCAAAGGTTTTCTGAAAGATGATAGACAGGGCCGAAACCTGACCCTTCAGGGTACTAAGCTTAAGACCTAAGTCTAGGCCATGTTGTAAGAACTCCAGCACCCTGGAAACTAAGAATTCCCAGCAGGGAAGAGACCTGGATTCACACCAGTCAATGTAAGAACGCCAAACTCTATAGTAGATAGCAGAAGTCTTTTTCCTGGCTTGCACCATAGTAGCCACTACAGATGCAGACAAACCCTTTTCCCTCAGGATGGAGGTTTCAATAGCCAAGCCGTCAAAGCCAGAGTTAGTAAATTGGGATGGCGTAGAGACCCTTGAGTTAGAAGGTCCGGCAACCGTCGCAGATCGTACTGATCTACTGCCATTTGAACCACGTCTGCGAACCACACTCTTGGCCACCTTGGGGCCACCAGAATCACGGGTACCCCTTCCAGAGCAATCTTGCGCAGAACTCTGCCCAGAAGGGGAATTGGTGGAAACACATACATGAGCTGAAACTCCTTCCAAGACATTGACAGGGCATCCGTGGCCAGAGCCAGAGGATCCTGAGACAGAGATACAAAGCTCGGGAGCTGTCCACGTCTGGCACTCCCCAATGGAGACACAGGGCCTGAAACACCCTGTTGCAGAGGGACCATTCCCCCTGACGAGACGATCCCCTGCTCAGAGCATCTGCCAGCAGGTTCTCCGCGCCCGGAATGTATACAGCCAAGATGCATGGGACATTGGCTTCCACCCATGTTAGAATCAGAGACACTTCCTGGAGAGCTCCCTTGCTCCGGGTCCCTCCCTGATGATTGATGTAGGCAACTGCCGTTCTGTTGTCTGAGCGTACCTGAACCGCCAGACCCCTCAGGTGCTGGGTCAATTGTTACAGCACCAATCTGACCGCCCTGAGTTCCAGGACATTGATGGGTAGATGGGCCTCCTGAGGGCCCCACCTCCCCTGGAAGCGCAGGGACTTCCAGAATCCCCCCCCAGCCCGACAGACTGGCATCCGTTGTGACCGTCTCCCAGGAGGGAGCCAGGAAGGATCTGCCCCTTGTCAAGTTCCTGTGGTTCAGCCACCACGCGAGGGATTGTCTGACCGAGGGGGGGGGGGGGGGGAGCACCCAGATCTCGTCCAAGGATGCTGGGTCCTTGTTCCAGACTGACAGAAGGTGATGCTGCAGAGTTCTCAAATGGAACTGGGCAAAGGGCACAGCCTCGAAGCTTGCCACCATCAAGCCCACCAACTGCATTCCCTGCCGGATGGAGGGATGAGGGATCGAAATCAGGGACCTCGCCTGCGTTGTCAAAGCTTCCACCTTCTGCTGAGGAAGGAATATCCTTGACCGAACTGTATCCAGAATCATCCCCAGGAACGGGGTCACTGAGGAGGGGAACAGAGAGGACTTTGGGTAATTGATCACCCAGCCGAATGACTCCAGGGGGGACACTACCAACCGAGTGTCCAGCTCTGCTTGCCGCAGAGACCGAGAGGTGATGAGTATATCGTCCAGGTAGGGCAAAACTCGTATGCCCCTTAGTCTTAACAATGACATCACCCCTGCCAGCACCTTGGTGAACACCCTGGGAGCCGACGTGAGGCCGAATGGCAGGGCCACGAACTGGTAATGCTGATCCAGCAGCGCAAACCTGAGAAACCTTTGATGTCCTGGAAACACCGGGACGTGCAGGTAAGCGTCCTTGATATCCACAGATGTCATGAAGTCCCCTGGGCGCAACGAGGCAATGGCCGAGCGCAGTTTCCGTGCGAAAATGTTTGTTTCTGACAAATCTGTTTAGGATTTTTAAATCCAGAATGGGTCTGACTGACCCGTCCTTGGGGTTCTATTCCAACCTTTTCACAGTGCCCATGCCCGTCTCTTAAGGGGACCTTGCAAATGACCCCTATGTCTAGAAGGTCCTGCACAGCCAGCATCAAGACCCAAGCTGAGGCAGGGTCCTGTGGGATCCGGAACCCGACGAACCTGGTAGGGGGCAGTACAGCAACCGGACACTACCTCCTGAATCCACCGGTCTGAGACGTGGCGTCTCCAGACATGCTCGAAGTGCTGTAGACGTCCCCCCACCCAGACGGGCGAGGGCGCCCCTTCATGCCTGGGGAGTCTTGGGAGGGGCTTTGGGCTTAGGCCCCCAGGAGGAACTGGGACAGCGTCCTCTGTTCTTGTTCCAGGGTTCTGCGCGAGACCCAGCGAAGGACGCTCCTCTACCTTGCTTAGCCCCACGGTAGGGGGTCGAGTGGGAGCTTGGGCCATGAAAGGGCCGAATCTGACGCTTGCGCTGAGGCAACTTGCCACCCTTGGCAAAAATATCTAACCTTTCTCCAAACAGGCGCAGCCCCTTAAAAGGAAGGCCCGTCAGGGCCTTCTTAGCGACGTTATCAGCGGCCCACTGGCGCAACCAGACCGCACGGCGTATGGCTACCACCAGAGCAGAAGGTCTAGCGCTTAGTTTAATAGCATCGTCCGATGCGGATAGGATATAGTTCACAAAAGTCTCAAAGGTGGCCAGAGCATTGGCAGCATCAGAGGGCAAGTCATCCGCCCCTTCAAGAGCAGTCTTAGCCATTACGGCGATGGCGCTCAGGACGGTGGTTAAGGCACAAACTGGGCGGAGCGACGCATAGCACGCCAGTTGGTCAACTCGCCGATCTTCCAAATCCCGCAGCGTAGTAGGGTCTGGGGGAGTGCATAATAGAGGTGTTGGACAGACTTAGAATTGGGGCATCGACCTCGGGTGGCGATGTCCAACACTTGACCAGGTCGGCAGGAAAGGGATATTTCTTATCCACAGCTTTAGGAACTCCATGGAGTTTGCTGGGATGTTCCCATTCTTTCAGCACAAGGCTATTGAAATGAGTTTGTTCGGGAAACTCCAACCGCGCCCTGGCGTTGTGAAACAGATAACCCCTTTGCCGGGGAGCCGCGGCAGGGGAGAAAGGGATAACACATCAAAGATCTGAGTCAGCAGTCTATTAATGTCTTTCGAGGACCAATTATCAGAACCAGACTCTTCCTGTCCCCTGGACTCGTCGTCGTATGACCCTGAGTCAGAGAACAGGTCCCCTTCCTCTGAGGGGGAATGTGCATAGGAAAGCAATAAATCAGACTATAGGAAGTATAGTAGATTCAGGATTCAAATGACGCCTCTTAGCAGTGGCCTTGCGCGCCAAGGAGCCAGCAAGTAAGTTTTCCACACTAGCCAGTCTAGTGGCCAAATCAGTATGAGAATCTCCACTAGTATTGGGGGTTAGGCTCAGGCTTGGGGGAGTAGGGGAAGCAAGGCGAGGTGCGGGTCCAGCCTCGGAAGAGGTGGGAATACCGGCTAGCGCCTGCTGAGCACAAGGTACGCAGACCCGTGCATTGTCACCGCTGCTAGGCAATACCCCACAAGCTACACACAGACGGGCTTGTCCCAAAGGAACCCCGTTCACAATATCCTGAGATGCCTCCATATGGTGATTATTATATACAATATACCAGTAGGGATTGACGCTATAAAGCAACCCTGGATGCCCCAATGACCCGCTGGGAAGTGGGAGTGATTTTTTAATGTTCTGGACCGGGCGCTACACCGGGCCGGGAGAAGCCACCGAGGTTCACGGTCTGAAAGACACAAGGGGAACAGGGATGTCAGAGGAGAAGCAAAAGCTAAAGAAAGGTCGCCCATGAGGGCACTTACAGAACAGCGAGGGGAGGACCGTCTTCACCACGCGCACGTGAGAAGGAAATGGCGCCAAGCGAACCTCGAAGGGCGGGCCAGAGCGGGAGATGAGGCGGAACGCGCCAAACCAAACCACGCCCCCCCCCCCGGAAGGCGTGCAGCCAATCAGAAAGGACAGTAGCTATGTAACGGACAACCGCTCTGGAAAATCACCTCAGAGAGAAAACTGACAGGGTGAATACGGGGATAAAAACGCAGTAGCGCCCAATAACAGAGCCGCCGTCCGCGCCAAGTAAAAACACAATAAGGCTCTGCGGCTAACTTAAACATAAGTGTGAAGCGCAGCTCTGACACTCGGTAACCGATAAAGCTATAAGTCTCTGGTGTAATTAGGGCAAGGTAGGCCAATGTACACGCAACCCCCCCTCTTTTTTCCCCCCACTAAAGGGGGGGGATCTAGGGAGGAAGGTGACCCAAAATCGGGGTTCACCGTTACTCGGGGCGTGGGGGCACTGATGCGGGAGGGGCATCCACTGAAGGCTCACCATTTGCCTTAAACGCCTACCCTATGGTGGGGGATTGCGGTGGAGTCTAGCTCCGTAAGCACACTAGGTGCTGCCTACCTTCACCCGACCAACGCAGCCCAGGCTGGGAGGCATATTCTATTACAAAGAAAACGGGTGGAAATAGTCCCGCAGGGCCTTGGGCTGTAAAGCCCCGCTCGCCTGCGAGAGCGTGATACTTCATGTATTCGCAGTTCCAGCACTGCAGAGAAATCTGGGGATTTGTGGGATGTCCTCCAGTATATGTAGGGCAGGGAGGAGCTTGTTTTCTACATGTCTGCAGTGCACGGCGCCGGAGGATTACCCACATGTTGTTACTAAATCTGGAGCAGGACGTGCTGTATGCTTAGAATATATACTTTTTTCTCTTTTTTTTTTCAAAGGCCAATGAAATAATAAACGGACTAAACAACATCAAAAAGGCATCAAAAGATAGATCATGACCCAAAAAGGGTGGGCCGGAGGGTCTGGAATGGATCCCCAGAAAAAACAATTCTACAGGTGAGTATCACAGAATTGTGTTTTTTCTTCTGATCCATTCCAGACCCTCCTAATCCCTACACTTGGGATCTCCAAAAGCAGTGCCATCTATGGGCGGGATCCCCAGCGCAGAACAGCAGGTAGTTTATTTCACTACCGCCTAAAGAACCTTTCGACCAACCACAGCGTCAGCTGAGGCCCTAACATCTACCTTGTAGAATTTGGTAAATGTATGAACCGAAGACCAGGTGGCAGCTTTACAAACCTGTTCCACCAAAGCCTGATGTTGAAAAGCCCAAGAAGCACTACTGGAATGGACCGTGATCCGAAAACGGGGTTCCTTCCCTTTGGCCGAGTAGGCACTTACCACTGCCTGTCTAATCCACTTACTGACAGTGGATTTAGCAGGTGGAAGCCCCTTTCTAGCGCCTTCTGATATAACAAAAAGAAAATCCAACTTCCTGAAGGATTCTGTAGCCGCCATGTAATATCTTATGGCTCCGACTACATCCAAAGAATGAAGAGCCCTTTCCTTAGCAATAGCCAGAACTGGGCAAAAAGAAGGTAGAATTACCTCCTCATTAAGGTGAAAAGGAGAAACAACCTTGGGTAGAAAATCAAGCTTAAACCGAAAAACTACATTGTCTCTGTGTAACTTAAAACAAGGAGACTTCATACATAAGGTGGCTAATTCGGAAACTTGGCGCACAGAGGTGATTGCCACCAAGAATATCACCTTGAGCGTCAAAATGCTCAATGGAGCATCAAAGGGAGCACCCTGGAGACCAGATAGCACCAGATTTAAGACCCACACTGGCAAAATAGACTTGCGCGGTGGTCGGACATGAGTGACTCCCTGAAAAAGTTCTAATGAGTCTATTGTTAGCGACAGACTTCTGGAAAAAGATAAGGCCGAAACATGCCCCCCGAGGGTGCTTAATTGGAGACCCTTCTAGAAACAGAATATCTTCTGCATGAAAACTTCCTTGACTCACACCAGGAGATGAACGCCCACCGTACCCTGTAGTATATCTTGGAAGATGTCTTCTTCCGGGCCTGAATCATGGTATGAATAACCTTGAACGAGCAAGAAGGAAAGGGTTTGTTGGCACTCTAAAAGAACAAGCACTAAAACTCCTGTTGACCAGACCACGCCT